>PVJX010007866.1:0-70032 GCA_004027295.1 Dolichotis patagonum | reverse complement strand
TGTCCTCTCCCTTCCTTCCCCTCCCTTCCTTCCCTCCCCTCCCTTTTCTTTTCCTTTTCTTTTCTTTTCTTTTCTTTTCTTTTCTTTTCTTTTCTTTTCTTTTCTTTTCTTTTCTTTTCTTTTCTTTTCTTTTCTCTTTCACAGACTCTCATTATGGAGTTCAGGACCTGAACTCACTATGTATCCCAGGCTGGCCTCCAACTTGGGAAGATCCTCCTGTCCCAGCCTCCCAAGGGCTAGGAGACTGAGAGGTCATGCCCAGCCCATAATTTCTTAATTTATTGGTCTGATTCTAGGCTTATATATCCTTAGTCTGTTCACAGCCTACATAATCTTACTAGAAACAATTTGATCAAATTTGTTGTGTTCTTAAAATCTCCAATGATTCCCCATGATGCTAAGAATAAATATAGATCATCGATTAAGATCTGACACAAAGCAGACAGCAGAAGCATGGTCTGAAAAAAATCACCAGTGTTCCCTAAGCCTCATTTCTTCATTTGTAAAATGGGGTCACTTTGAGGAATAAGTATAATAAAATTGATGTGCTCTATTAAGCCCCATGTGTAGCATATTGAAGACATATAATAAATATTTGTTATTCTGAAGGAAATTCTTGAAAAACAGAGGATTACACTTATTTTCACAAAGCATTAAATAAATAATGTTCTAAGGGAGGAATGGGAGAGGTAAAAGGCTGACATTGCCCAAGATTAGCCTTTCATAAAACAGTTCCTCACCTATTTTTTTTCTTACTTAAAAACAAATTCTGAAGACAGTGGTTGACTAACAATCAAAAGCTATTTGTTAAAGGAGTGCTAACCATCAGACCACACAGATCAAGAAATGAAGCTCCGATGGTAAAACATCAGACACTGTGACACACGGAAAGCAAAAGGCTTCTCTGTACTTCTCAAATAATATCAGGTGACTACTTACTGCACTAGAAATAACTGTCAAACTAGAATACTATGGAACATTTAAATGCTTCTGACTTGGTTTGGAGGCACGTTTATTTAATCATTATTTGACCTGGAGAAACAAGTGGGATAAAATTAGAAAATAAGTTGTATTACTAGAGCTTAATAAAATATTAAGCACTACGTTTTCTAAATGCAATAATAATATTTTAACAATCATTGAAAAATGGAAACAATCATGGTGAAATTCTTTAAATTCAGCTGCTTAAGAAATCCTTACTTCTGACTTGACAGCAACTGCTGTGGAGAAAATTCAGACTGAGGGCCCTTGGAGGAAGCAAAACATAGAAAGCTGGTTCCTCCAGCCGTCATTTGAATGGGGTGCTAACGTATCTACTTGCATGTTAATAATAATAATTTGTTTCTGACAAAAACTGAAGGATTACTTGACTTTAAAGTAAATCAGTGCAACACAAATGAAGTGAACATTTCCAGCGTATTTGGCAACACTACCATCAAGTGTTACTTTGTCTTAAATAGAGAATATTTTATTAAATGGCATTTGGATTTGATAAATGTGCATAGAAATATGAACATTTTAAATGTGAGGCGTTATGATGAGAAAAAAATTAGTATCTGAAATTAAATAATCATAAGTTAACATCTTTGAAAAATGAAAAAATATTTGAAACCTATTCCTAAAGTTCAAATATATGGAGGATATTTGAAAATGAATCCCCGATGCATATAACCACTTCAGGAATACATGAAAAATGATAAGCAGAGACACAGGGACTCTCATTTTCTGGGAAATTTGATGAGTTAGAGAATTATTATATCATATGTATTTTGTATATTAGTGCTGAGATATTTATAAATGTGAAGGTGAGTATTCACTTCTTTATGACTCTAGAGCAATATTTTAACATAAAATTTTTGTTTAAGATATGTAGATTCCAGAAGCAAGGGAAGGAAGGAATGGAAAATTACTGTTTAATGAGAACAGCCTTTCTGTTTTACAAATGAAAAGGGTTCTAGAGCTGGGTGGTGGCAATGGTTGCACAGCACCATGAATGTACTTAGTATAATTGAATGTCCATTTAAAAATGACTAAGATGGTATATTTTATGCAGCATTTTTCTTATCACAATTTTTTTTAAAAAAGAAACCGTACCAAAATATCACTAGATACACACATTCCATAGCAACTCCTGATGTTTACGCTTCTGATATATCTTACTTCAAACTTCACTGGAAATTGAATTACAGAGTAGAAACACTTTAGAATTCAACTTACAGGATACCTCTAGTGGGCAGATAATGAAAGAACTGTTACTGTCTTAGAGATAATGATTTATGTACTCTTCCAGTAATCGAGATTGTACTTAGCTCTGCACAGAAAAATGAAGGGCACACCCTGGAGCAGAATATGGGATGATGCCAGTGATTTACTGGGCAGGATAGTTGGATTACACATCTTCAGACCACCTATAGTTATTTCTGTAGACATTTTATTCAATTAATATTTGTTGAATGGCTGGGTAGTATTTAAAAATATACATTTCTAGCACTACCGAGTGTCTTACCCCCTCTTTCTGTTGTGTAGTTGGCTGGAAACAGGTAAGTGTGTAAGCTGGGTTTTCAGAAACTCTACAAATGCTGGAATTACCTCAAGGACAATTCATGAATAGTTGCTGGAATTATCTCATGGATAATTCCCATAGAAAAAAACATAACTATAACACACTGCAGATAGATTACATTCTGGTGGATTAATCTCCTTCTTGATTGGCAGAAAATTCCTTTGAAGTAGTTTTAAGAATCACTTGCCTCATTTGATGAGATTCCCCAGAAGGTGTCACATTTTGTAAGGTTACCTCTTAATTAATAGTAATTATAAATCCATGCTCACAGAATCTAAGGATAATATTTAGGTATTTATTTAATGATAGGGCTAAGTTTACTATGGAGTTGCTTTCTGGGACAAATATACACAGTTATATATCCTTTGCCTACATATGCTACATATAAATATAGAAATGCACTAGACAACCACAGAAGCATCCATATAAAATTTTTTGGGGGGCCAGGGGAAGTTGTGTCTCCTACAGGTAGGTAAGAACCAATCAGTTCAATTAATATAGTAACTACTTTGTACTAGTCAAACTAGAAATCTGCGTTAACACCTGCTACTCCTGAAACACAAAGGACCCATTTGTTCTTGGTCCCCTCATATAAACTTTTAAAGTCAAGAGCAGCAGGTAAACTCCCAATGTAAATAAAATCCTAGGCAAATACCTGGGCCATTTTACTGTTTTCTCCTTACCAGAACCCTCCTGCTGATTTCAGACTCAATAATTATATCCAGTAGTGATTCCGATTTAAATATTACTGAGTAATGGTTAAGTAGCAATGAGTAGAAAAAGGCTGATCACCAGATTACCACCAAAAAGTTCATTTCCTTGGACAAATATAAGGGATGTTAGTGTTGCCCACTGGCTTTGACCCAAAAGTGAAGGCTGATTGACTTTATTGTAGGTGAATTACAACAAAACAAAACAACTTTCCTAAATCTCCTTTATGTCTAACTAATGGATCACATATAAACTATAGCTAAAAGTAAAGTTAAAATGAAAATATTTCAAAGTACTGTAGTTTCAAAAACATTTTAAGAAGCTATGCTTAAAGGAGTTTCAACCACAGTAACAGTTGATGAAATAAAATAAAATAAAATAAAATAAAATAAAATAAATAATGTCCTTTACTTATTGTATGGAATTCCCTTTGACTTCAAATTTAAATTCAAAATATTTCAAGTGATAGCCTCATAGAGAATTCACAAAACTTTGTATTCCTCCAAAAATTCTCCATGGTTCTTTCTGCCTCATTGTCAAGCAATCTTTTCCCAACTTAGCTGGAGAAAAGGTTGTCGGAACTCTTAGATGGTAGAAGGAAGTGGGGAGAAGGTCACAGACTTCCTCAAAAAACTATGTCATGGAAGTCAGGGGGAAATTTTTCTAAAAGTAGAATACATTATACAACTTAAAATCTTTTTATCTTTGTTTCTCCCATTTCCTATGAATCTGACATATGTAATGCCTATTTCAGTGCTATATAAAAATCTCAATAAATTTTAAATGTCAGAGTTATTAAAATCTACTTTTGTGAATTTAAGTAGTCTTCAGTACATCCCATGATATATAGATGTATTTCTAAATATAAATGTTGGTATGTATGTATTAATGCTCTAATATTTGACAGAGAAGTAGTGATACATAATTCCAAACATTTAATCTAATGTAAAAAACTAGTTTTTACTAGTTTAGTAAGTCTAAAATGATGTTGTTCAATAAACTATGGCATTTTAATAAGCATTCTTGACATCTGGTGTTAATAAAAAAGGATTTCATATTTTAGAGTTAACATTTAAGGGGGAAAATATAGTTGCACTATTTATCAAAGACCACAGATGGCACAGACCACATTTGGGTGGCTTCAATTCCTTCTTGATTAGCTTATACAAAGAGGCCACTTGTTTTCTTTCTTTCTGTGTATTTTCTCTCTGCATTAAATAGTATGTAGGCCAAGTCCCAGAAATAAATACATGAAGAAAAAAAGGAATACATCAGATGAAAATGAAGTTTCTTTAATAACAAACTGACTATAGAACTTTCCTGGATCCAGTTTAGTAAAGTACATTCTAAAATAATGATTCTGAAATTTTGCATCTTTATGATAAAAACATGGTGAAAGCTTAAATTTAAAAAATTATTACAGAAATGACTCATAGCTATTAATCCTTCCTAAGTACTCCCCACTTTGAATACCATTATCTCATCATTCTTGGCACTGTCTGAAGCAGTTCTGTAAATCTTCTCCCATGAATGTTTTAGTGGCACTGTCATAGCTGTCTTGATGTCCTGAACTGATTCAAAACATTTACCTTTAATGGTCATTTTGTCTTTAAGGAAGAACCAAAAGTCACATAGTGCCAGACCTGGTGAACAAGGTAGATAAAGCCACACAATATCGATTTTACAAGGCTGTCTTTTTGTTGGATACCACTGGTCAGTAGTATTCACATTTTTATTCACATCTCATAAAGACATAAAAGAGGACATCCGGAACTACTTAAAAGAGCAGCAAGAATAAAGGAATAAGTGTATTCAAAATGGGGGAGTATTTTCAGGGGTAAGACAAACAAATGACTGTTTGTCTTTTAGTATAATAACTTTTTAAAAATTTAAACATTCATCATATATTCTGATTATACTTTATATTTGAAATAAATAATGTAGAATAAAAACTCACAAGGACTTAGGAACTTTCACCCTTCGTACAACTAGGCACATGTTGGCCAACCCTCCACTGAGGGGAGCTGGGATGGCGCTGCTGAGACAGCCAGGCAGGCATGGTGGCTTGCAGATGCTCTCTTTACATCTGGTCAGCTGTTTTCCAGCTAACCTAAAATATGGGTTTCCAAGCACCATCTGCTTGGAACTTTTGTATCCTTTTCCTCACATCATACATAGAATGTCCTACTCTTTTGAATATGTGAGTTGAACTGTCTCCTTACCCTTCTTCACCCCAGGCTACTAGTCCTCCTGTTTTCTATGAAAGATATCATACTTAACTGCTTCAGTTCAATTGTATAAATATACATTACAATAATTTTCACTAGTCTTTGCTAGAAAAAATTGGAAAGTTATGACCACATACACACATAAATGCACAAGCATTTACAAGATAGCAATAACAGAAAATATTGTTATAAAGTGACAAACAGAAGCTCTGAATACAAAGCCTATGATGTAATTCCTGAGAAATAGAGAAATCAGGATGTAAACTGATTAGCTGAAAATCAAACACTTTTTTCCTCTGTATTGAACTCAAAGTTCTTTAATAACCAGTCAAAGTATTTTGTTTCATCATTAAAATAGGAATTTTCTTGCCAATTAACAAATCAAAGTCCCAGCAAAAACCATTTCAACCTATCTTTGCTTCTGTTACTCAGTTTTACAAGATTCATTCACCTACAATAATCCCTTGGGTAAGTAAAAGATTCCACAGTTTGATAATCTAAGAGGCAAGATAAAACATACAAATGTAACACCATTAGAAGACAATTTAATGCAAAATTCATGAGTCCTGCATTACAAAATGAGCTTAGATAATAAGTGCAATTCACATTTAAAAATACCATAAAGTTGGTAGTTAAAAGTAAGTACACAGGAATATTTTCCCCACAGCCCTGCCAGCATTGGTTATTGGACATTTTTTTTATGATAGTCATTTTTTCTGTGGTGAGAGGAAATCTTACTGTTACTTTAATTTGTATTTCTCAAACAACTAATGATGCTGAACATTTTTTCATATATAAAACTCGAACTAGAGGTCCCATTCAATCCAGCTATTCCCCTTCTGGATATTTTCCAGAAAAACTGAAAACATCATACCACAATGATATATGTGCACCCACATTTATAGCAGCACAATTTGTAACAGCTAAATCTTGGAAACAATGCAAATGCCCACAAAACAGGAATGGATAAAAAAAGATATGATATTTATATACAAAGGAGTACTACTCTGCTATAATGAAAGATAAACAAGGCTTTTATAGGTAAATGGATGCAACTAGATACCATATTCGTAAGTGAAATAAATCAGATTTGCATGTGTAAACATTGTACTGTCTCCCTAGTATAAGAAACTGAAAGACTAAATAAGATCCAAAAGGTACAATAGAAATTGTGAAAGGGAAAGAAACTGCTCAAAAAGAAAGAACAAGTGGGTTGGGGGAAAGGAGAAAAGAAGGAAGGGGAAAATTTTATATATATATATATATATATATATATATATATATATATATTAGCTTAGATAATTGTACTACTCATTCTGTTAGTTCATTGAAAGGAACAGTTAGTACTTATATTGTTGGATCAATTTTGCATGTCTGTATCTGGTAATCTGAACAACAATTTTGAAGACAATATGTAATATAATAACCATTGTTAATTTTCTATCATTTTATTTTGACATTTTGTATCATTTTTATTTTTTAATTCTCTTTAAAATAAAAAAAATAAGTGCACAGGGAAGTCTGGTTGGGTTAGAATGAAATAGTTTTATTTCCTGAAGGAGGTCCCAATCTAAGGCCAAAGACAGCCTCCTAACATAAAATATATGGTCCCACAGGACAAGTACATGAACCTGTGATACACAAAACCATGATAACATAGAAGGAAGGAGCTGTAAATCTTATGAAGACAATGGGGAAGTGTGAGGGGGCAATTACAGAAGCTAATAAGCTTAGCGGGAGAACAAGAGTACAAGGGGCACTCAGCAACATGTACATCAGACAGAAGAAAGTAGGGGTGCTTAGGAAACTGAAAGCACTCTCACATTGCCATAATATCAGAAAGTGATGAGCTACAAAGATAGGAGTGGGCTAGAATATGAAAGAATTTGTCTATTAGGCTGAAAAGTTGAGAATGACTTTTAAAATGCAGAATTTTATTTTGTTTTGTTTTGTTTTAGAATAGGCTGTCCTTATGTAGTCCAGACTGGTCCTGATCTCACCATATGGGCCAAGCTGGCCGTCAGATTCTCAATAGTCCTTCTGCTTCAGCCTCCAGAGTGCTGAGATTACAGGAATGTACTGCCTTGTCTGGTTTTAAAATACAGGTTTTATAATGGTAATTCTGCAAGCAACATGAGGGGTGGTCTGGGGAGGGTGAGGGAAAGACTGGATGCAATGCTGCATCAGATCTCAGCGAGGTAAAGCAGGGCAGCACTGGCCTGTGTGAGGAAGGGTCAGGTATGAGCCATATTCAAGAGGAGACTAATTAAACGGGGTAAGGGAGAGGGCATGAATGGGGCATATCTTGAATGGTTTTCAGGTTTGGGTCTGGCACCTTTCTGGTGGAGGTGTCACTTTGAAGAACTTGAGTGACAGGTTAAGTAGAAGAGGGAGTTCTGTTTTTAGACACATTTTAGACACATAGGCAGGACTGGGAGAGACCAGGGGGCTGCTGCTTAGGAAAGTGGTGGGGACAAATGGGTATGAATATCTAAACCCATCCCTGACTGAAATGAGAGTGTTAAGAAAAGCGTGATTATACTGAGAAGAAAAAGAGGAAAAGGCAACAGTGTGGGGCAGGGTGGTGTGTCGGAGGTTGAAGGCATGACTGCGACAAAGCAGCCAGAAAACAGTGCGACACAGTGCATAATAATAATAATAATAGTAATAATAATAATAATAATAATAATAATAAAAGAGGATTTTAAATAACAGCAAGCTTTGAAAATTGGCAACTCTGTAGTCACTAAAAATTGGTAATTAAGAAGTGCCTGTCACACTGATCCGGGAGAGAAAGTAAAATAAAATAATTTATGGAATAAATGGAAAATGAAGTAATATAATCTCAATAAACTTGAGCAGAAGGTTGAAGGAAACATACAGAACATGCTTAATTAAATGCAATGGAGTTGAAATAATCCCACACATATTATCTGACCATAGTGCAATATAATTGGGAGTTAATGACAAAACACCCACAAGAACCCCATAAACACATGGATATTAAATAACACTCTCCTAAACAACCAGTGGGTCACAGAAGAAATTAAAGAGGAAATTAAACAATATCTACAAATGAGCAAAAATGCAAATATAGCTTACTGGAGCCTGCAGGACATGATGAAAGCAGTCTTCAGAGAGAAATTTATAGCGGTAATTGCCACATCAGGAAAATGGAATGAACACAAATAAACAAGCTAATGTTACACCTCAAACTTCTAGAAAAAGAAGAGCCACTCAAGCCCAAAGCCCAAGGAAGGGAGGGAATTATCAAGATCACAGCAGAAATCAATGCATTTGAAACTAAGAAAATAATACAAAAAGTAATCAATTGAAGAGCTAGTGCTTTTAATGAATAAATAAATTGAGAAACCCCTAGCCAACCTTATCAAAAAGAGAAAAGAAAAAACTCAGATTCAAGCAATAAGAAATGAAAAGGGTAAAATCACTACAGACCCTGTGGAAATACAGAAGATCATCAATACCTGCTTTGATAAACCTTTACTCTCATAGGTTCAAAAACACAGAAGAAATAGACAGATTCCTAGAAACATATGAACTACCAAAGCTGTATTAAGAAGATATAAAACTGCTGAATGACCCAATTTCAATTAATGAAATGGAAAAATCTAATTAGAAACTTACCAACAAAGAAAATCCCATATCCTGTTGGATTCACTGCTGAATTCTACCAGACAGTTAGGGAAGACTTAACGCCAACACTCCTCAAACTCTTTAATGAAACTGAGAGCAAAGCAAGTCTCATTAACTCATTCCTGAAAACAAGTATTACCCTAATACCAAAACCAGAGAAAGACCTAACCAAGGAAGAGAGCTCCATGCCAATCTTCCTACTAAAAATAAATGCAAAAATCCTCAGTAAAATATTAGCAAATAGAATGCACCAAATCATCAAGAAGATTATGCAACATGATCAAGTGGGATTCATTCCAGGAATGCTGGGTTGGTTCAACATATGCAAATCAATAAACATAATACACCATATCAATAGAGTCAAAGACAAGAATCACATGATCATCTCAACAGATACAGAAAAATCTTTTTACAAAATCCAACACCCATTCATGATAAAAACCTTATGGAAAATCAGAATACATGGTCATTACCTCAATCTGATAAAAGTCATCTATGACAAACCAGTAGCCAACATCTTACTAAATGGACAAAAACTGAAAACTATCAACTTAAAATCAGGAACAACACAACGGTGTCCATTATCACAACTCCTATAAAATATAGTTCTGGAAACATTAGTCAGAACAATTAGACAAGAGAGAGAAATAAAAGAAATAAGGATAGGAGATGGAAGAAGTTAAATTTTCATTATTTGCAGATGACATGATACTCTACATAGAATATCCCCAAAACTCCATTGGAAGACTTTTAGGTGGAATAATCAAATTTAGTAATGTAGCTGGATACAAAGTCAACACTCAAAAATCAATAGCATTTTTTGTACACGAACAACAAACTCACTGAGAAAGAAATAAGAGAAGCCACACCCTTCACTATAGTATCCAAAAAAAAAAAATACTTAGGAATCAATCTAACAAAGGAAGTAAAAGACCTATACATTGAAAATTATAATGCTCTGAAAAAAGAAATCAAAGAGGGTTTCAGAAAATGAAAAGACATTTCTTGTTCATTGATAGGAAGAACAAATATTGTCAGAATCACCATTCTCCCAAAATTGTTATACAGATTCAATGCAACTGCAATCAAAATACCATTAGCATACCTCACAGATCCAGAGAAATAATTCCTACAATTCATCTGGAACCAAAAAGACCTAGAATAGCAAAGGCAACAGAGGAAAGGCCAGAGGCATTACAATCCCTTACTTGAAATTATACTACAAAGCTTCTGTGAAAAAATCAGCATGGTAATGGAATAAAAACAGACCCAAAGATTAATGGAATATATTAAAAGCTACACCACATGTACAAACACACTCAGCTACCTCATCTTTGACAAAGGGGCTAAACATGTTCACCAAAAGAAAGATAGCCTCTTTAATAAGTAGTGCTGAAATACTGGCTTTCTGTATGCCAAAAACTAAAATTAGATCCATCTCTAGCACTATATACTAAACTAATGTCAAAATGGATGAGAGATCTAAATATTAAAACAGAAACACTAAATGTGCTGGAAGACAAAATAGGTAGAAATCTCAACAACACAGGGGTAGTTTTCCTTGAACAAAAATCAAACTGCATGAAAAATACTTTCCAGAATCAACAACTGGTATCTTGTCTTATTAAAAAGTTTTTCCATGTCAAAAGAAATCTCCAACAACAACAAGAACAAGAAATCTCCAACAGAGTGAAAAGAAAACCCATGAATTGGGAAAATATCTTAGCCAACTGCCCCTCAAAGGACTTCTATGTAGAACATATAAAGAATTTTTAAAAAATCAAGCCCCAAATTCAAGGACCCAATCCAAAATGAGCATTTGAGATGAAGACACACTTCTCAGATGAAGAAATACAAATGGCAAATAAATGTATGAAAAAATGTTCAGCAACATTGGTCATTCACGAAATGCAAGTTAAAACAACACTGAGATTCCATCTCAATCCAGAAAGAATTGCCAAGGTCAAGAAATTAACCAATAACAAATGCTGGAGGGGTTGTGGAGAAAAAAAAACTCTTCTCCACAGTTGGTATGAGTGTAGGCTGGTGTAACCACTGTGGAAATCAGTGTGAAAACTCCTCAAAAAGCTAGGATTAAAAGTCGTATTTGACCCAGAAATCCTACTTCTTCCCTGAAGAACTGAAAACATCATACCTCAGTGATACATGTGTACCCATATTTATAGAAGCACAATTTGTAATAGCCAAATCTTGCAAATATCCCAAGTGCCCATCAATCAAGGAATGGATAAAAAAGAGATGGTACTTTTATACATTGGGGTACTATTCAGCTATAAAAAAAGATTGTATTGAGCCCTTGTAAGTAAATAGACATGACTTGAGAATATACTCACAAGTGAAATAAATCAGACTCATGTAAATAATGTAGTGTTTCCCTAGTGTAAGAAATTGAAAGATCAAATATGAATCCAAAATTTACAATAAGTATTGTATAAGGGTAAGAAACTCCTCAAAAAGGAAAAGTAACTGGGATCGGGGAGAGGAGGAAAGAAGGAAGGGTAAAGGAAAAAGATAAATTTGTGTGTGTGTGTGTGTGTGTGTATGTGTGTGTTTCTATATATATTTGTATATATACATATATATATATAAATATATATATAAATATATATATGATTGCTTAGATGACTATGCTACTAATTCTATTAGTTCTTGGAAAAGGATAGTTAATACTCATATGATTAGATCAATTTTGCATTTGCATTTTGGTAATCTAAGTAACCCTTTGAAGGTCACAATTTGCAATGTTACAACCATTGTTAAATTCCTGTCATCTTGTTTTGAAAACCTATACTGTTATTGTTTTGGGTTTTTTTTATTGTTATCTGTTTTGCTTTTTGTTTTCCTTTTTTGTGTCTATGTCTTCTCTTAAATTAAGAAAAAAGAAGAATATGGTGGCCTGTCTCTATTTCCTTTAAGGTGTGTAGTATCCAGGTTGAGTAACCCTAATTTGAAAATCTGAAATCTGAAATGCTCTAAGATCTGAGACTTTTTGAACTCTAACCTGAAATATAAGTAGAAAATTCCTCACCATCAGTTCTGTTTCATTCAAAAAAATATTTAGAATATTGGATAAAATTACTGCCATACTATGTGACCATAAAGATATATAGAAACATAAATAATTTTTTAGTTAGAATTGGGTCCCATCCCCAAGAGACCTTATTATGTATATGCAAATAATCCTAAATGCCAAAAACTCCAAAGCCTAAAACAGTTATGGTTTCAAGCATTTCCAATACGGGATGGTCAACCTGTATGAGAGATTTGAGTTTTTTTAGTTAAACACATTGGATTTCAATCTTGACTCCAGTTCTTCCTGTTTATGTGAGTTGTCTCATTTGTCTAAGATTTAGTTCCCTTGGTATAAAAAGGAGATAGTAATATAGATTTTATAAGAATGTAAAGATTAAATTTAAAAAAAAAACTGAGCCATCTGTGTGTCATCTTTTGCACCTAGTGCTAGGCTGAGCACAGATTGCTTAATCCTTCTTGAGTAAATACCCTGCAACCCTTAAGTATAACTGGATGAAAATGTCTTTCTCTTCAAGTATTACACACAGTTTCAGTGCTAACCTTAAAAGATAATACCTAAAGATGAAAGAAGACTTGGTGAAGAGTCATTCTATCACATAGCAGTTTTGCCCTTTAGTAATCATATCCTCCACCTCAATTGTAGGTGCACATAAACAAGAAATCAAGGCTGAGAATTTGCTTTGGCTGTTTCCACATGGTGGGCCTCCTTCAGTAACATCCCTTAGGATTTAACTACTTCATGGGTATGTTTGCTTTGGCCTTCGGGCTTGTTTTATTTATTTATTTTTGTTCAGGCATGTTTATATATTGTAGTACTGCCAGTTTTCCAGATTTTATAAAATTAAAGTGGCATATTTCATCAAAAGGTTTATTTTCTTTATAAGCGTAGTTTTAGAACACAAAACCCACAAATCCTACCTCATAAGTCCTGTACCTCTTAGACCCTGATTTGTTCAATGGACTATAGACCATTAGAGAATCATTTGGTCATCAAGTTCTAGACATCCAGCCTTGGAAAATGTCAGAAGTTGGATTATCTATGTTTTTTTCTGGGCCCAAATCGAGGAACTTCTTGGATGAATCTTAAGTATTTTAAGAAAAATGACTGTGTTAAGAACATCTTTTGTTCTGGGTATTGGGTAAACAATGATCATGTTGGCCCTTTTCTGAGAATTTTGAATTTGAAAGCCACGGAAAACTTAATAGTACAAGGAAAGGCTAGTAAGCAGTGAAGTAAAAGAGATAATAGTAATACAGTACTTTTGGTACTTTATTACTTTTGGTACCGTAGTACAGTATCTTTGTTAGTGGAGAACTGGGACTTTAAAACCATTTACCCACATGTAACTGTGTCATATCTAGAATAAAAATAGATGTATAAACAATGGTGCATGGTACCATTTTAAAAAGAACAGAAAATCATGTTTCAAAAATGGAAAGTTTTTTTTTTTAAAGGTGGTGTTAATGATGGTTGTAAAGGAGGTGAAGGGTGTTGGATCCTGCTGACTCAACAACAGAAATGCTTGGCCTGAATTTTTGCTTCTATGTTCCTGCCAGCCTCTGCATTAAGGTGGTGATGGGGAGTGAAAAGGATGGAAGGAATGTAGCAGGAAGAACACATTTAAAAAGTAAAGCTGGTTAGTTTATTCCGTGAAACCCACAACCTAAATAGACAGGGCTTGTGTAACAGAAAGATGACTTTTTCCCTCTTGTGTTTACTTAATACTTCATCTCTTAAAAGGTTTTCCACTTGTGCTGGCTTTGAAATGCACTGCTCAGATCTTCTGCTGCAGGGAGCTTCTGCCCCTCTCCATCCATCATGCCCTTAGTGTGGAAGCCACACTCCCACGGGCTGCTCCTGCCAAGGGGTGAGCTTGGGGGACTGCTGGTGTGAGGCCTTTCCCCTGAGAGGCAGGAAACTCCCTAGAGGTAGCTTTGGCTCCAGAACTCACCACGGTCTGGTTAAACCGTTCTTGGAACTTTACTGTGGCCTGAGATTCCTCCATCTCCCTGTCTTTCCATATACATCAGACATCCTTGGAGTCTTGAACCTCTTTCATTACTTGCTCAGTAAATCTCTTGTGCATTTAATTGACTATCTTAGTATCTCCTTCCTGGGAGACATGAATTAATATACTCATCCACTATATTACTATTTTTGTTTTATGATCATAAGCACTTATTTATACACAAAAGAACTGAGGCAAAGAAAATTCTAGAACACTGTCAAAGGGGATACTACAAGTTGATGACCTATCTGCTCTATCTCAGGGACTGAGTTTCTTGCTTTTCCATAATATTTCATTTAGCTGTTAGTTATTGAATTACTATAACTTTAACTCTAGAGTTCCCCTTGAAGAGTTTTAGCCATGCTCAGTTGTGTGGTATGATCAGATCATTGGGCTGCCAAGTGGAAAACAACTTTGTGTAGCATTAGGATTGGTTGGGATTAGTGGGAGGCTGGTGCAGATGCTCAGGGAAGAGACGATGGCAGCCTATGTGAGGGCAGTCCCATTACAGAGGGAAGATGTGGGGAAGTGTAGAATAAAGAAAATGAGAACACTGGGTGATTTGGCAGATACTAGAGACAAGACCCTGGACTATGCTGTGGGCACACAGGAAACTAAATATTCCCAACCATTCAGAAGTATTTGGTTAACTTCTGTTCAAAGATGTGTGAGTAAAAAACAAATGAATAAACAAACAAACAAATAAACACAAAGGCAAAAAAACACCTTTTACTTTATTCCAGTTGTTAAAGCCTGATGACATAATAGAAAACAAGGAGAAAAAAAAAATCAACTCTCTGCCACCTGTAAAACAAGATTATGGCCATAGGCCTAAACCACAGACTATGACATGCAGAAATAGCCAATTAGAGTGGAAACTTCTGCCAAAACTAGGACACTGAGAGCAGACGCAAACCTCAGGCTTCTCCAAAAATAAGTGTCACAATAGAGGAAGACTGATCCAATGATCTTTTAACTAGAACACCCAGTACTGGGAGAGAGTGGGAGAAGCAGCAGTACTGTTGTGTGAAGTTATCTTGGAAGGAAGCCAGCGGAGGTGGGGCTGAGACAGGCGGAGGCCCCATGTTCCTTTCCACACCAGCAGTGAGGCAAGAGTGAAAGATGGAGGGTAATAACCAATTATCAGCTCTTAAATCTCAGGCATATGATTTATTGGCCTCTGCAAGAATCAGATTTCTTTCTGGGGCCAGCCAAATCTAGCCTATTGCCCATTTTTGTTCCATCTTAAACTGAGAAAGGTTTTTACATTTTTAAAGGGAGAAAAGTCATAAAACACTTCATGACATAAGACAGTTATATGATACACAAGTTTTAGTGACTATGAATAAGGCTTTTTAGAAGAGTCAAGCTTACTCATTTACATACTGTTTATGACTGTTTTCAAGTGATGTGCTAGTTCTCTATGGCTGCCACCAATAACACAGACTGGGTGGCTTCAACAACAGAAATTTATTTTCTTGTAGTTCTGGAAGTTCTGGAAGTTCAAGATCAAGGTGGTGACAGGCTTGGTTTTTCTTGAGATCTCTCTTTTGACTGGCAGATGACTGTCTTCTTGCTATATCCGCACATAAACTTTTCTCTGCCTTGGTATATGCTTCTGCTATTTCTTTCTCTTCTTTTAGAGACACAAATTTGTACATGATCACTTAACTTTAATTGTCTCTTTAAAGGCCTTATCTCCAAGTATAGTCACTTTCGGGGTTAGGGCATCAACGTACAAATTTTGGGGATATTATGGTCTGAATGTTTGTGACTGCCAAAATTTATAGGTTGAGAACCAACAGTGGAATCATAATAGGAGATGGGGTTTGGGGAAGTGCTTTGATCATGCTGACAGAGTCCTTGAGAATGGAATTAGTACCTTTATAAAAGAGACCTGAGAACACTGGCATGTCTCTTCTACCATGTCTACCAAGACACAAGAGACCACCATCTGTGAACTAGAAAATGTGCCTTCACCAGATCCTAAATCTACGGGTACCTTCATCTTGGATCCTATCCTCCAGAAGTGTGAGAAATAAATTTCAGTTGTTTGCAAGCTACCTCGTTTACAGCATTTTGTAATCGCACCCTGAACAGATTAGTATAGGGTATGCAGTTTGGGTGATAATAGGCTAGAATGGCAGAGCTTAATAGTTGAGTCAGAATGGTTCTTGAAGTCCAAAATATTTACCATAGAAATTTATCAAGAAAGAAATTGTAGACAAGATGATATATCTTTAAAAAGCTTTTTAAGCTAAAAAAGAAATAAATTTATTTATAAAATATGTTTTAAAACCATTTAACAGACAAAAAGTAGGCTGACAAGATCGTGGATAGAAATAAAAGAGCAGTATAATGTTACAGACATGAAAATCACATTTGAAGCCACCAAACAAAAGGATAAGTTAGGAAAGAGACAGTGAACTAATAGAAAAGCTTAAAAAGAATTTGATGAGGTGGCAAGAAACAAAGAAAGCTACAAAAATGTGGCAAAGAGGACAGATATGAAAGAAAAATAAAAATCTAACATATAAAACTGGCTTTCCTGAAGAAGAGAACAATAATAAGGGTACAAAAAGTATTTTATTAGCAGAGAATCTGTATGTTAAAAAAACAACTTAAATTTGTGGCTTGATGGGTCACATTGTGCTCCAGAAACTCTGGTGAAGGAATGTCAAGTTTGGGTGAAATTACCAGTATTTCTCTAACTAATGAATCATACAGGCATCCAGATGAAAGCCCTCAAAGTCAGGAATGTGAACTTTTATTTACAAAGATCTAAGAGAAATAAAATATAATGCAAAAAGTATAAGCCTACTCAAATATAAATATGTGTACTCGTTGTCTCATAATAAGAACAGATAGCCTCAGATTGTTAGTATTCAAGAAACATCCAAAACGTCTATCTTAGCTCATTTGCACTGCATTGACAAAGTTTTGTAACACTTCTGGTTGCCTTATGAACCACATACGTTTATATGGACTTGATATTTGATGAGGGCCATCTTTCTAATGTGTCCTCAAATGGCTGTAGCAGAATGGGTCTGCTCTGTGGAGCCTCTTTTATGAAGTTCCTAATCCCACTCATGAGGGCTCTATCTTCATGCACTAATCACCTCCCAAAGGGTCTATCTCCAGATACCATCACATTTTGTGAGTATGTTTTAACATATAAATGGGAGAAAGAGAGCATCAATAGTCATTCTATAGCAGTATCTGCTTTTAAAATGTCACTTGATAACAGAGACTACTAAGAGAAATATAAAAATGAAAAACTCGAGAAATCATGATATAAAAACATGTGGTAAACAAAAAGACCATTTAAAAATGAAATCAAAACACTTTCATAGTTTTACATTGTTATAGTTTTATAATTCACACAGCTCTCTAGACTTTTATTCTAACAATGTCAAAAAATCATAAAAGCAAAACTCATAAAAGAATAGAGGAGGAAATGCTGGAAGACAAAACCATGTGTTCATTTCCATATCTTTTATAACCAAGAGGTAACAGAAGCTACTGAAAGTTGGAAAGTGTACTTTACAAAAGCAAAACAAGTCTGCCTGCTTAGTGTTTTTCATATTTTCTAGTAATTTGGAGGAACATTTATGACCTGATACCTTATGTACACAGGGCACATGGAAACTTTTGAATCCAGCAATTCCTTCAAGTTACTTTGCTTTACTGTCAAATAATTAAAATGCAGTAAATTATAATGATATCAAGGCTTTTTCTAACATTGAGAGTGCTTTTCTGGGAATTTGACTTAGGTAACACCTGTGGAGAAGCAAAGTACACATGCGCGTGCGCGCGCGCGCGCGCACACACGTAGAAGTATGAATAACAAACAGGTCCAATTCCCTATAGGGTTAGTGAATGCAGTCATTATGTATACCTAATTTGTGTCAATAAGCTTAAATAAAATTTTAAAAAGTGACATATCTGGGTTTCAGAATTCATTCTCTTTGGATCTGGGCATTACTGTGTAGGGACAAGCTGTATATCATGTTTTATTATTGTTATTATCATTATTATTACTATCTTTTCGAAAATTTACATTCTCATTGAAGTATGTGATATAACATAAATTGCACAGATTTAAGGTGTACAGCTTGATAAATTTTGACAAATAACTATACTCATGAAACACCACTAAAATCATGGTAATAAACACATGTATCTGCCTTCCCAAAGTTTTTTTGATACTTTCTATAATCTCTTTTCCTACTCTTTTTTACCTTCATACTGCTGAATTTCAAACAACTAATGATCTTATCATAGATTGCTCTTCACTCTTCAGAATTTTATACAAAAAGTTGTACAGTATTTGAAATATTTTTTCTAGATCCTTTCACTTAGTATAATGCATTTGAGATTCATTCATATTTTTGTAGGTATCAATAGTTTGTTCTATTTTATTGGAGCAGTAGTGAGTAATGTATATAGAGATATCATAATCTGTTTATTCATTTGTCTGTTACATTGCTTCCAACTTGAGTATTTGTCATAAATACTTTTGCTAAAAACATTCATGTATAATTTTTTGCATGGATATTTTCTTCTTTTCTTATGGAAGTAAAATGATTGAATCATGTGATAGTTGAATATCTAAATTATCTTCCCACCTGCAGTGTATAAGAGGTCCAGTTAGTCCATTTCCTTGTCAACATGTGGTATAGGAAATCTCTTTGAGGCAGTTTTTAAATTGATTTTTTGTACTGAGAATCAAACTCAGGCTGGGCTATGCTGCTAAGCTATATCCTTGGTCCCAGAAGTCTCTTTAATATCCAATATTCTAATAAATATAGAGTGAGTTTTTTTGTGGTTGAAATTTGGATTCCTCCAATCTTTATGTTGATTTTTAAAAATTTTTATTAGTGCATGTTTGTAGCACATAATGATTGCATACTGTAGGGAACTGGCACATGTATATAACACATTTCAATTCATTTTTCCCCTTCCTGCCACCATCCCCATTATTTCCCAGCATTAGATTCATTTATTCATCTTATAAACCTTACAAAGTTAATTATCATATATACAGATTAAAAACCAGACTAACAGGCCAAAGATAAAACATCCCCAAATCCATTATTGTTACCTGCTTTAAACATTTATTTCAAAGAGATGATAGTGTTTTAAATTGCCTTTATTCACATATATAAAACTGTCTTGTGTTTCCTGGTTGTCTAATGTCTGAAACAATTGTGCCACATATTTTACTTTTTTGAAAGTTGTTTTAGGAGGTATTGTATGCCCATGTACTATTATTCTATCTTAGCTATAAGTGGAAGTGCTAAATGAAATTTTACAAGTATCTGTCTAAACATCTACTTATTAAGAGATTTATGAAGTGAAGACCAACAATTTTTTGGGGGGGTACCAGGGATCGAACTCCCTAGTGCTTGCCAGACAGGCACTTAGGTTGCTGAGCCAAATCCCCAGCCCCAAGAACAACAATTTTAACAAAGGTTGTCTTCACATTTGGAGATTGGGGTAGTAATATTTCCTCTGTTTTTGTATTTTCTAATTTTCAATACTAATAATGTGCCACTTTCAATTTTAAAAATAAATAAATAAAAAAAAATTATGAAGTATTTCCTATCACAAATTAAAACAGAAAAGTCATTAGCTGTGCTAATATTTTCTGAATTTCAAAAGCATTATTTAGAATCAGCTGTTTGAAAATGATAGCCAAAAACTGACAATACATCCTTACACTAAACTGAAATTTCCAGTTCTATAGTTTAAAAATATGCTGTTGTTAATTGAAATCCTAGAAATTTTAAGTCTAAAGATTAATTTTGTGACCAGGGATATAGCTCAGATGCACAGTGCCTGCCCGGCAAGTATGAGGTCATGAGTTCAATTCCCAGTATTAAAAAAAATACATTTGTGATACACACACACACACACACACACATCTATCAACAATCAAATATATAAATCAATACAAAACAACACATATTAATGCTAGGTGAAAGAAATCAGATAATAAAAAGATAAAGAGCATTGGGTTTATTTCTATATTTGGAAAATTGTTGAAAATGCAAATTCATGTGCTTTGACAGAGAGCAGGTTGGTGGTTGCTTGAGAATGTCAATAGCAAGGAAGGAGAACACAAGAGGGCCCAAAGAAACTTTTGGGGTGATAAGCATGGTCATTGTCTCATTTATAGTGATGGTATCCTAGGACTAGTCATCTGTTGAAACACCAAACTACACTCATAATTCATTCTCATAAATTCATAAAGGCGAAAATTATAACACTTAAGCACTTGGATAGTGCTAGACAGTCATCTAACCTTCCTATCAACTGCAAGCAACAGGCAGTACCAGGTCCATGTTTTATAAATGAGGAAATCCAGGTTCAGTAAGGATTTTACCATGAGATTTTGAAATTTTGGTTACATCTTGTGTCAAATTTTTGTCTTTTCCATAATAGTAGAAGGCTTTTGAGGTTTAGGAATCTTTTGATACATAGGAATCTTATGTGTTTGTCATGGTATTTCAAAGTTAGGTTATAGTTTGGGCTTTTATCTTACAGTGGTTTCTACAGAGTATTCAAGGTACAAGTGGAATATTTGAATTTCTGATGCTGATATTTCTTTGTTTCCATTTGCCACGATGTACATGTTTTTGTAAAATGTCAAATTGGAATCAGCAGAATTTGTTGAATGTTGAATAGAACCAGAAAATAATCTATCCTGTAGTAATATTCCAAATAATTTGATAACTGACTTTACCATAAAATGGAACAATGTGATTTTCTTCCTGCTTTCTGTATTATTGACAGACAATCACAACAAAGAAGAACCAAACTTCAATGTTACTTCTTTCTATCTCAGTATTTTCCAGTCTCTCCCGGTTTTCTCTCTCATGAACACTTCATTCTGCCCCATCTGTTTCACTGCTCATTTCTCCACCCACATGCTCTCCCCTTTGCCTCTGAACTTGGGCTCATACTACTCTACCTGGAATGAAGTTCACCTTGAAAATTTCAACACTTCTTAAAAATGTTCGCATTTTTTCAGCCACGATGTATTTCTTGCATATCCTGACCAATAATAATTAACCTCTTCCAGGTCTTGAGATATCTATTTATATTTCATTCACTTAAACTTTACAGGTCATGTCATTATCTTCTTAGTCTATATGCTGCCTTGATTCTTTAATATTTTAAATTATTGGAGGGAAAGAGTCTTGTCATATATCTCTGTGCTCCTCAAAAATGCCTGGTTGATTGCCTTACTCTTAACAGTGAATGGACATTTTTGTAAATAAATGATTATGTAAATGATTTTCAAATCTCTGAAAATGACATGAAAAGTGAAAAGAATAGGCACTAGATATATAGAACACACTAATCATAACTTAGAGGTCTAGGGGTACAAAGTCAGCAGAAATGTGTGCAGAAGCATTTTCCATTGTTAAATACTCATTAAAACTACTAATTTATCCTTTTGAGGTATCAACATACATGCACAGTAATAAAAATTAGAAAGCCAGTGGTCACTAAGATATATATATATACATCATCAAAATGGATAAACTCTAGGATATACATCCAAATAAGACAATAGGGGTCTGAGAGAATATTGGTGAAATAAAACAAGGTGTGTTGACAATTACTGAACCAAGAGGATGGATACATGAGGTTTTGTTATATTAGTACCTATTGTTTTGCCTGTATGTGTAGCTTCTAGTAGTACTTTTAAGAAAAGATTTATGATTGAAGCAATTTATACAATAAAGGACAAAATACTCTCATATAAACAAGTTGGTTATTTTTACACACATATTCCTCCAAAACTTTGTTTGATCAAATATAACCCAAAGGCCTGTGGAAACTGTTTTCATGTCACAGTGGCCTTTAAAGATAGTATCAAGAGATAATTGGTTCTCCATATCTATGAGTTCTGCATCTGTGAATTCAAACAACTATGGATTGGAAATATTCGGGGAAAAATTGCCTCTTTACATAGTATGGTCAGAATTTTTTCCTTGTCATTTTATAAACAATGAAATATAGCAACAATTCACAGAGCCTCTGCATTGTACCAGGTATTAGTATGTAGCCTGTTAGAAACCTGACTACACAGCAGGAGGCGAGTAGTGGGTAAACAAGCTAAGTTTCATCTTCGTGTACAACCAAGCCCCATAACTTTCATGAGAGGTCACTGGCAGGAGTCCCCGCCTGAGCTCTGACTCCTCCAAGATCAGCTATGGCATTAAATTCTCCTAGGAGTGGGAACCCTAACTGTGAACTTCACATGCCAGAGATCTAGGTTTTGTGCTCCTTATGAATGTCTAACGACTGGTGATCTGAGGTGGAACTGAGGTAGTGATACTGGAGTGACTGCAAATATAGATTTTGTTTTTTTTTGGTACCAGGGATTGAACTCATGACCTAGCACTTGCCAGGCAGGTGCTTATGCCACTGAGCTAAATCCCCGGCCCCTGCAAATATAGATTAACATCAGCCAAGAGTTTTCACTTCACAGAGAGCACAATAAATCAATTGCTTATGGACTTAAAATCTTTTCAGTGAGTGGAAAGTGATAATGAAGCCACATCTTGGAGCAGATTTATAGGGGCCCGTGAGGCCGGCTGAACTTCATTTTACAGGTGTGTCTGGTGGCAGGTTTTAAGTCAGAATCTGACACTTATTTTACTCCATGCATAGCCCATCCATTATTGTGCTTACCACTTGCACCTGTGCCTCTTTCCCACCCTGCATACTTGCCTTAGTCACAGGATTGGTAAGCCCACAGGCTAACCCTAGCCAAAATGAGTGAAACACAAGTGTCACTGGATAACTTTTTGGAAAGGGGAAAAAAATCCAATGACAAGATGGCAGATAACTCTAACAAAAAGCATGCTGCATTTAAAAGAAAACACCAAGAGTCCTACTTGAATTTCAGGCTCATTGCAACAGATGATTCATGTTCTCTAAGTCTGCTGTGTGGTGACCACCTAGCCAGTGAAGCCATAAAACCCTCAGAAGGCTTTTACCACCTAAAGATCAGCCATCCAGCATTAAAAAACAATCCTTTGAAGTTTTTCAAAAGAAAAAAATATGAATATGAGGACTAGAAACAACTATTGATGCTTACTTTTTCAAGTGTGTCTGCACTGACAGAAGCACTCTTAGCATCTCACTGCATTGCTAAAGCAAAGTCTTTTACTCTTCATGAAGACTTGATTCTACCTGCTGCCAAGGACATTTATTATAAGCATTTAGGAGAGTCTGTAGTTCAAAAAATGGTACGTGTTCATTTTTTGGTTAGCACTGCAACTAGACCAATTGATAAAACAGCAGAAGATATTGAGGTACAATTGTTAGGATTAATTAGTCACTGTGCTATGTAATTCAGGTTGAAAGTCTACTGATGTGGACAAGGTAACAATGTTTATTTTTGTGCAATATATTATTAGGAGGAAGTGCATAAAGATATGAGCACTTTTATTGCTAACCAACACCACAGATACAGAATCATTAATCTTTGAATGATTATATAACAGGAAAACCGAATTCGCCATTTTTTTGTCAGTATATGCATAGATGGAGGGGCTGCCATGACTGAACAACTTCATGGTTTTACTACTTGGATCAGAGTAGTCGCTTCTAAATAAAAGTCTGTGAATATTGCTACCCAAAGAGAAATGCTGGCTAGCTAAAAAATGTAACCTAACTTAACATTTTGAAGAAAGCAATTAAAATTATCAATCACATTCAAGTATATGCCCTTAACTCATGTCTGTTTGCATAGCTCTGTGAGGAGATGAATGTAGAGCACACACACCTTCTCTTACACATGGCAGTGGGACAGTTTCTAAAGATAAATCACCAACCAGTTTTTGAGTTACAAGAGCCACTGCAGAGATTTCCTTTAGAACAATAGTCACCACTGGCAACACATTTCTGTGACAAAGAAGACTGCTAACTTTGCTTACTTGTGTGTGCTTACATTCAACTCGCTTAAAGAACTGAATCTGTTACTTAAAGAATTAACAACAGGTTCCCCGCAATGGTAGAGCAGTAAATGTCAGCAGCTTGGCTTCTCCAGGACGAAGTATCTATCTAGAGTCTGAAAACCAATAGCTGGGAGAGGAATTGAAATGAGTGAAGGGTACATGGAACCGCAAGGAAACTGACAAGAAAACAGGATTATGTGACACAGAAAATATAGATCACACTGTAGAGGAGAGACCTAGCAGAATCATAAGCAGTGGCTAGTGACCAACTCAGAGGTAAAATGAAACTAACATTTCTCACAGAGAATTGGAGAAGTGCACCCGGACTGGGAGAGTATTCTGCAGCTGGAACAAGCAGGGAGAAGGTGAGATACTGCTTCTAGGGTGGCCTTGCACAAGTCAGTCAACAGTTAGTGACGGGCCTCCATACAAGCACCCAAGGCCACAGTCCTTGAGCAGGAGGAGCTGGCGAGTGTGCCATTGTGTGAAACAGCTGGGTGTTTGAACCTAGGTTTCAGAATAGCCCTTTGATTGCTTCACGCTGTCAAGTTCTCAGAGTAGATGAGAAAAAGACAGTCATGTGAGACTGCTGGCAGTTGGAGAGCAGAAAGGGGGAGTCCCGCCGAGAGGGAGGGGCTGATGCACACTGCCAGGCCCTCGTGGTCAGAGACCAGGTTCAGCCTGAGCTGTACTAGATTGGAAGATCACATATGTTCATGCTGTGTGTAGATCTCTATACCCAGCGCCATCCTGGGGGTGAACTGCCACTTTAGACTTCCAGAGTGAACAGAGACAGGTCCTGTCTTGATTTCTGTGCATTAATACTAGGCTGAGGAAAAGAGTCACACATCCAAAACAATAGAAAAATTTCTTTTACTGCTGTTTACTGGATTGTATTATTTTTTAATTTTCATTTTACTTTTTAAAATTTTAATTTTTTTTACTTTTTGCTGTTTTCCTCCTTCTGTACACTTCCCCCAAACTTTTATTTCATTATTTTCTTTAGTAAGCTTGTCTCTGTATGTGTGCTTCTCTTCCTTTTGCCTTTTTTCTCACAATATAGCTTATAGAGGGTAAGAGAATTCTCTCTTGTCCTTTTATGTCTTTCCTACTTTTATCCATAACTCTTCACCTAACTTTTCTCTCCTTTGTTTTACTTATTCTCAATTTTTCTTGACTTTCCTCTTTCCATTTTCATCTGTCTTCCTTTAACTTTTTCTTTATTATTTGTATCGATCATAGACTCTTTTCCCATCCCCATTTTTCACTACCAGTTTGGTACCTAGTTTTCCCTATTCTCCCCTTCAATTTACATAACATACTTTTACTGTCAATAGGCTCCTTCACCCCCACTCCTTTTTCCTCCTTCCCAAACCACAGAGCAGAGGACTTTTAAAAAATAAAATCAGATCCCACATCAAACTTTTTTCTTATCTACCACTCTTCCTGCTTCAAACCTTCTTTTTAGTGTCTAACACTTCTCATCCCAAGTTTTTAAAAAACTTTTTTTTCTCTTCTGTTCCCTCCTCTGGCATTACCTGGTTCCTAACCCCGAGGCTTTAGGTAACTGATTGGATACAATTACTGTTGGAGGCTGTTTTTCACCAGTAGAAGACACACAGCCACTACATTTAGTGCACACTAACTGTGAGTCAAGACTTGGGTTGTTATGATGCTTATACTATAACTGGATTTCTTCTCTAGGCTAAAGGGCTATCCAAAACAGGATCTCATGTTATGTTATTTGTCAACTAATCCTGATAGATGCCATTGTAACAGATTCTTTTGTTATTGCTATAGCTGATTTGATTGCATAGGAATAATCCTGACTGGGTGGACAATTTAGTGACACCAAACCTATCTGCTGAATCCACCATCACACCCAAGTAGAGGAACAGCAAAAGTTCCTCATCCAAGAACTCAGACTGGATCAGACTCTACAAGAATGCCTGCAACCTATCAGTAGGAAGTCCTGGGTCTTAGATAACTTCAGTTGTATGGTGGAGGGATCAGAAAAGTTATTGGGGTATAAGCACTCACTCTCTGGCAGAGAAGCTACTTGGGAATTATAGATGCATTGTCTCATTGAAATATTTAGTCTGTATTCCCATCAGACATCTTTTTGATTTAAGTTTTTGTATATTTCTTGATTTATTTAGTAATGTGTGTTTATATGATGTTCTTTTATGGCTTCCTGTGTTGATTAATTTGTTACTTTTGTATATTTGTTCTTTCAATGGTTCTGATTTAATAGATTCTAGGCTCTCTCTTTTATCCTGGCTTTCTGTCTAGTTTCTTTACCTATAACTCCCAAGATAATACTATTAACACATTTTTTATTCTTTTTCCAAATGCATAAACTTCTCAAGTTTTAAGCTCTCCATACTTAGCTCCCTCACAGTCACTCCCACCTTCACTACTCTTATTAGTCTTATTCCTCAATCTTTCCTAATAAGATTTTGATTTTTCCATGTCTTGCCTAGCTTACTGTCATTACTGGCACGTTCTGACAACCCCAATCACAAAGTAAACTCCCTTTTTCCCATATCTCACCCTTACCTCAATAAAATATCTTCTTAGAACTCTCTATACTAACCTTCAACTCAACTAAAACTACGTCAATAAAATCAGACCCCACATGAAATTTTTCTTCTTATCTACCACTCTTCTCTCTTCAAACCTTCTTTTTAGTGTCTAAGACTTCTTGTCCAATCACCTCCTATTCTTCCAACACCACTTCATTTACTTCATTGTAGAGCAACCACAAATAATGAACTGTTAATGTTTGCTCATAAAAGAGACAGAGGGAGAAAGTGTAACAGCAAGGACTATCATGCATATGTATTATAAGACTGAATCTGTGAATGCTGCTGTAAGTAAAAGTGATTCTTTCAGAAAACACAACCGTCTCTCAAAGGACTTCTATCTAGAACATATAAAGAATTCAAAAAAAAATCAGACACCTCAAATTCAATGGCCCAATCCAAAAACAGGCATGTGAGATGAATGCACACTTCCCAGATGAAGAACTACAAATGGCAAATAAATATATGAAAAAATGTTCAACATCACTGGTTATTTGAGAGATGTAAATCAAAACAACACTGAAATTCCATCTTACCTCTCAGAAAGAAATGTTATCATCAAGAAATCAACCAACTACGAATGCTGGAGGTGCTCTGGGAGAAAAGGAACCCTTCTCCACTGTTGGTGAGCATTCAGACTGTTTTAACCACTTTGTAAATCAGTGAGTAAATTTCTAGAAAAGCTAGGATTAGAGGTCCCATTCAACCCAGCTATTCCCCTTCTGGGTATTTTCCAGAAGAACTGAAAACATCGTACCATAGTGATATATATCTCCATGTTTGTAGCATCATAATTTGTAGTAGCTAAATCTTGCAAACAACTCAAATACCCACTGAGGAGTGAATAAAAAAAGAGATGTATTTTTATATAATGGAGTACTACTCTGCTATATTGAAGGATAATCTTGAAGCTTTTATATGTAAATGGATGCAGCTAGAGACCATACTCATATGTGAAATAAATCAAATTTGCATATGTAAATATCATATTGTCTCTCTAGTGTAAAAACTTGAAAAAGTACATAAGATCCAAAATCTATAACAAATGTTTTGAAGGGAAAGGAATTTCTCAAAAGGTAATAACAACTGTGATAGGTGAAAGGAGAAAATAAGAAAGGGAAAAGAACATATATATACACAAGAGATTGCTAAGATCATTGTACTACTGATTTCACTAAAAATGGTTTATGCTTACATTGTTTGATTCATTATGCATGCCTATATCTTATAACCCAAGCAACTGCTTTGAAGATAAAAATATGTAATATATTAACCATTGTTAATTTGCTATTATCTGGATTTGAAATTCTGTATCATTGTTTTAGTTGTTCATTTTTCCCTTTAAAATAAAAAAAATCTATATGCCAATCTCCTCTATGAACATAAATGCAAAAGTTCTAAAAAAGATATTACCAAATAGAATGCAGCATATTACAAAAAAGATCATGCTCAAGCAGATCCCAGAAATCAAAGGACATTCCAACATCCATGAGTACATGTATGTAATGTAATAAATCATATAAACAGAAACAAGGTCAAAAAACATATAATCACATGAATAGATGCAGAAAAGAATTTTGACAAAAGGTAACAACCCTGAAGAAAACAGGTATATAAGAACCATACCTGAATATTATAAAACCTATATGTGACAAACTAAGAGCCAGCATTATACTAAATCAGGAATAATTAAAAACATTCTCCCTAAAATTACAAGGATACTTATTATCACTTCTTCTATTCAACATGGTATTTGAAACATTAGCCATATTAGGCAAAAGAAAGAAATAAGAGGGATTCCTATAGGAAAAGAAGAATCAAGTGATTGTTATTTGCAGATGACACAATATTCTACATAGAATAACTGGAAAAATTCACTGAAACACTCTTAGATTTAATAACCAAATTCAGCAAAGTAGCAGGATACAAGATCAACACAAAAAAATTCATTATTATTTGTGTACACCAATAATGAATGGAAAGGGTAGGAAATTATGAAAATAATATCATTCACAGTAACTTCAAGAAAAAAAATACCTGGGAATTAACCTAACCAAAGAAGTGAAAGTCTTCTATAATGAAAACTACAGTACTCTGAAAAAGGAGATTGAAAAGGGCATCAGAAACTGGAAAGACATCCCCTGATCCTATTGTCAAGATGGCCATACTACCAATACTGTTTTACAGAGTCAATGCATCCCCAATCAAAATACCAACAGCGTAATTTACGAATCTTGAAAAACCAAGCCTAAGGTTAATATGGAACCAGAAGAGACCCAGAATAGCAAAAGCAGTTTTGGCAACAAGAGCAAAGCAGAAGTCATAACAATACCTAACTTCAAACTATACTACAAAGCAAAAGTGACAAAAATGGCATGGTGCTGGAACAAAAACAGATACATGGATCAATAGAACAAAATTGAAGACACAGAAACTTCCTGTAACACATTCAGCTATTTGACCTTCAACAAAGGAGCCAAAAGCACATGTTGGACAGACTATTTGACAAATGATGTTGGGAAAACTGGTTATCTGTATGCAGAATACTGGAACTGGATCCCTCTCTCTCACCATATACTGAATTAAAATCAAAATGGATCAAAGATATAAACAGTAAAACAGAAACATAAACCAACTGGATGATAAAATAGGTGAAATATTTGAAGATATAGATGTAAGAAAGGATTTTCTAAACAGAACCTTAAGTGCACAAGAAATAGAAGCAAGAATTAACAAATGGGATTTTATCAGACTAAAAAGCATTGGTAGAGCAAAAGAATCAATCAGTAAAGTGACAAGACAGCCTACCAAATGGGAAAAATTTCTGCCAGCTACTCCTCTGACAGAGGACTAATATTTAAATTAAGAACTCAAAAAATATTTTAAAAGTTTTGTTAGCTACTCAAAGGACTAATATTTAAATTAAGAATTCAAAAAATATTAAGCCACCTAAAATTAAAGATCCAGTCAAGAAGTGGGAAGAGAAATGAAGAGATACTTCAAAGATGAAGACATACAAATGGTGGACAAATATATGAAAAAATGCTCAACATCTCTGCCAGTAGAGAAACACAAATTAAAATAATGTTAAAATTCCATGTTACACCAGAAAGAATGGTAATCATTAAGAAACCAAATCACAACAAATACTCCCAAGGTGATGGTGAAAAACAAACCTTCCTTTATTGTTGGTGAACTGTCAATTAGTACAACCATTATGGAAATCACTATAGAGATTTCTCAAAGAACTGAAATTAGAAATTCCATATGACCCAGTTAGTCCTCATCAAAAATTTTAAGTCCTCATACTACAGGGATACATGAATACCAATGTTTATAGAGCACAACTTGTAATAGTGAAATTCAGGAAATAGCCTGTTAACCCATCAACAGATGACTGGATAAAGAAAATATGGTATCTACATATAGTGGAATATAATTCTGCTATAAAAAATGACAGATGTGAGACATCTGTAGGAAAAAGGATGCACTGGAAAACATAATGTTGGGTGAAATAAATCAGACATAAATGTTTAAATACTGTGTGGTATTTCCCATTTGAATGAGACAATACAAATAAAGAGAATAAAGGGGGAGAAAAGGGGACTAGGAGATGCATCACTTGATCCAAGGGACAAAGTGGGAGGGATGAGGAGGAGGGGAAGGAGAAGGAAGTAGAATAACAGTATGCCCCATACAGGAACATAATAACTTCAATAAAAATGCAAACATTATATGCACTAAAAAGAGTTAACAACAACTCTGTTCAGGTCAGATGAAGCAGCTGCATCAAAGTCAAACTACAATTATGGTGGCAACAAGTGAACATTAGGGTTTTTGACATGTTTCAAATGTTAGTGGAGATTTTGAGACCCTAAGCCAAGGGCATTTTTTCCCATCTAGTACATGATCACTTGCTTCAGCTTTGAAGAGTTCAAGCATTATTTTCCAACCACAACAGACACCTGAGCTGGGAAGGGATGGATTCATGACCCACATGTGAATAAGTCAAGCAGATCAACTTTGTGCTAGAAAAGGATCAAATACTTATGCTAGTGAAGGACAGTGCCCAAAATGGTATGTTTAAGACAACCAAATCTCCATGTGTTATGAATTAAGTCCAAGGTACAATATCCTGAGATTACCACAAAAACCACAAAAGTATGCTTCCATTTCCAACAATGTGAAATAGGGTTTTTTGCCGTGACAGTAAAGAAAGGAGCTTATGGTGTAGACTGGATATAAGCAACATACTTGGGGTGTTATTTTCTCCCATCACTCACAGATGGTACCATCTAGTTACAGAAAAAAGTTTACTGATTTTGCATTATAATGAATTCTATAATTATTGCATTATATTTTACAATGGAATAATAATAGAACTAAAGTACCCAATAAATGTAATATGTTTGGATCATCTCAACCCCTCACTTCAACTCTGAAAAAAACTATTTTCCACAAAATTGGTCCCTGGAGTCAAAAAAGGGTTTGGTACCACTGATTGAAAGTATGCAGGAGAATATGCATGGGTTATACATGAGTAGTACACGTTTAATACAAGGGATGTGGGTATATGGAAATTTTAATACCTGTGGGTCCTGGTGTGAACATTTACTCAGTAGTCTTTGGCAATGATCTTATGTTACTTTTTCAAAACAATAATACTTCCCTATTTCTTCAAAACCATGTTGAAACCTACTGTGTACTAAATACTACATGAGGAGGTATAGTACCTGCCTTTGAGAAAGTCCTGATTTCACAGAGATGTGAGACCACAGATAATTGTTAAAACCTTGGTCATCCTGACTGTTGTAAAAGGACAGCTTGGGGCCTCAAATTGGAGAACTGTTGTTGATTTATCTTTTTCTCAGTGTTGTAGGTCAGAGATCATGAGGAGAACAATTAGAACTAGGATGCAGAATTTATAATATTATTTATGATAGTCACCCAGAGTTAACACAAGAAGAGTTAACACAAGAAAGTGTCCACAACACTAAAGACTCAGAATATTCAGCCAAGGGCCTGGATCCCACAGCAGTATCTTGCATGAGTCCAGATGAAGATCTAAAACCCATGACAATGCCTCCCATGAGTCCAACTGGAGGTCTAGAGCCCACGAGAAGGATTCATGCCAGGCTGTTTTACAGATCTGTGCTGGGAAGGCTCAAAGGTCAGTGGTGGAATCTGGAAAGTTTATGCCAGTGGAGTGAAGGAGCTGTGCTGGTAGGTCGAGGGTTCTATGCTGGAGCCAAGAAGTCACACTCAAAATAAAGACCAGGGCTGTCCTGACAAGCACCACAGCCATCCACAGTGACATGGAGGTCCCAAGCTCCTCCTGTTATAGGCAGCTGAGCCAGTTAGAAATATTATAGGCAGTCAGACAGGGCTAGGCCCTCGAAGAAGCTGGCACAGAGGCCCAGATGTCTGATGACCTTAGAGGAGACCCACACCTCTTGCTGTGGGCCAGATCTCAGGACAAATGCAAGCACACCCTCAAGTATAATCCTTAGGGATTAAGTCTGGATCATCTTATGTCCATTTTGCAAATTCCCATTTTCCCCACCTTTGAGCCATCTAGTCTCACGATTTTGCCCTATAAAAGTCCCTGGAAAATACAGTCTTTGGCAACCCACTCGGGACCCCCTCTGTCTCTCTCAAGACAGAAGCTTTCTCTCAATAAAAATATTCTACTCTTCACCTCTGTTGTTCCTAAAATTCATTCTTTGTTTTTAGAGAACACGAACTCGCGGACATAGTACGTCGGGACTTTCATTCTCCTATATCACTCCAACGATAAGAACAGTTGAGTACATACCAGAAAGCCAGCATGACAAGTTTGTCCTGGAGATAAAACGGCACAGTCTTCCCCTCTGGAGCCAGGAAGCGATGCTCAATATAACGACCAGAGCTTCCCCAAAGTGAACCACAGCCAAGCTCACCAGCAAGGTCTCCAGCTCCTCCGATGACAATGGTCAGTTCACACTGAGGAAGCTAGTCATGATGAGCTCCTCCAGGAGAACCAATGGCTCAAACAGTAACACTTAGATAAACCCACAATGCCTCACTCTTCTTGTCCTCCATGTCTCTACTTATGCTGGCAGCTTTCCTCAGGTGGACCATCTACACTCAGCACCATGCTGATTTAATTCAGCTGGTGTTATGTTGACCATCAGTTTTTAATCAGAAAACTGTTGTTGATTTCTATTTTCTCAGCCTATACAACCAATGTATTATCCAGTTCATTTAACTCTATGTCCCTAAAATAGCCACTTTATCACTTTTCTATTTTTATCTATAATCTTCATTGCTATTTTCTTTACTTTTACCCTCCTCCATCATGCTTTGTCTTTTTTTGCTTTTCTTTTTATTGGTTTTCTTTTTTCTATTTCTTTACTCCTATCATGATTTCTCAAACAGAAGTCCTCAAAATGTCTTCAAACAATATTCTTCAGGTTATGATCCTCCTAACTAAAAACTTCTGCTGGGTCCCATTGAATTCAAGATGGGACTTACGGACTTGGCTCACTCCAAATACTTGCCACTCTATTTCCTCCTCTACTGACTGGCCCACTTAAAGACGTGGCACATGCTACCCTAAGCACTTCATTTTGGCTATAAAAAAGCCATCAAATTCTCTGCATATTGTAAATTATATATATAGATATAGATATAGATATAGATATAGATATATATTTAAAATCTGTACTGGGGATCAAACTCATAACCACGCACTTGTAAGGCAGGTGTTTATGCTGCTGAGCTAAATCCCCAGTCCCTGTAAATTATATTTTCTAATAAAATATAGCACCTGGCACTGGTTCCTCTATTGCCAGATTACCAGCTTTCAGTATACTGTGTTCAACATTAAGAAAATAATGAAAATAAATTTTAACTATAAAAAACCCTATGCTCCTAGAAAGTAATTACAAAATATTTTAAGACTTACATCTTCAACATTGTGTCATGAAATGAGTGTACTTACTATTTATTTGCATTTTAGACTATCTCACATATCTTGCATTTCCATACTAGTATCACATAAAGGTTTAAAGACTAGATAGAACTTAAATGAAAATCTCAAAGTGAAATAGTAAATATTAACAAAAAAACCAATCCAAAACTAATCTAGAGAGGTAGCATAACTTTATGTCATTTGTTGCTGTTTCTAAATTGCTTTCAAAGTAGAAAATAACTCACAAACATAAAGTAGCCCATGAGCCAGAAGATAATTCCTACAAACTCAAGTTTTTAAATCCCTAAGTACAAATTTTAAAAGTCTAGAAGGGAAATATTACATGTGGGAGTTTTTCCTGATCTTTGGTGTTCCCAATGGCAAACATAAAAATAAATATTTTTCTAAGGGTACTAGTACATTGTGGTTGGGTAGCAGGTAGTTTTATTTTCTGAGAGAGAGAGAGATCTGCCAAAAGATTTTCATTCTATAAGCAATTTGAAGGTACCTTATCTGGGGTTGATGATGAGGCTCAGAGTCATAAGCAGTAGGAGAACTCTTGTCTTGAGGCAATATGAGAGCACTTACCATACCTACATTTGACTGTCTTTGGGTTGCATATTTAAGCTAAGAACATAATAATAGCAATTATATGGAAATAGATAGGTAGAATGGGAGAATCTATCACGCACCAGGCACTTAGTTCAACACTTTAGCTGCATATTCACAGTCAGCCCTTCATATCTATCGGTTCTGTATCCATGGATTCAACCAATCATGAGCAGAATTTTTTTTCAAATTGCATCTATACAGGGCATATACAGGCGTTTCTCCCTTGCCACTATTTCCAAAGCACAAATACAATTGTTTACTTGACATTTACATTCTATTAGATATTTTAAATAATCTATAGATTAAAGTACAGGGAGGATATGCTTGGTTTATATGCAAATACTATACCATTTTATATAAGGGACTTTGGCATCCTTAGATTTTGGTAGCCAGTGTAGTTCTTGGAATCATTTCCCCATGGAGACTAAGGAATGACCGTATTTCAATCTTCACACAATTTCATGAGACAAATATTATCTTCAGTTTACAATGGCAAATATTGTAAAGTGATATCTAATCTCTAGGCCTGACTTAAGGTTGCTTTTGAGCTACTGTTCAAATATGATGATCAGTAGGATCTTCACAGTCTAGTCACTTTTGGGGACATTCTAATGAGTAATCACTTGTTTGCTATGTCACCAAAGTTTGAGTCAAGCATGTCAAAATAAGGCAAGTTAAAACTGATGTATCACCTTATAGAAATTCCATTCAGTCATGGGTATATAACCATTACTTCTTTAGGAACAAGTGATAAAGAAGCTATTATCACGTAGAACTCCCTCCCATGCCCACTTTCAGTTGCCTGAAAGACTCTACCAAGTGGATATTCCACTGGACAGCTAATTCAATATTATAAATAAAAGTTCATAATTATTTCCTGCCATTGTACTTATATTCTTATGTACTTTTTTTATTAAAGAAACTAGTGGCCAGGTGTGATGGTACATGGTGGTAAGCTCAACCCTCTGGAAGCTAAGACAGGAGGATCACAAGTTCAAGCTGAACCTACGCAACTTAGTGACATAGTGAGACTCTATCCCAAATTTTTTAAAAATTTTTTTAGGGATGCAGTTCAATGTGAAGGTTCTATGTTCAATCTCTGGTACCCCCACACAGAAAGAAACAAGTATCTCTATAGTCTCTCAGACTGGAAATATTTTGTCTTTTATCATTTACTGCAAAGGTGTTGAAAGGAAATGCTAATGGGAGGTACTAATGGATCATGGAAGCATTGTCCTCGTAAAGGAATTACTGAATTTATTTTGAATTTCTTGTGAGAGTGGATTTGTTGTCACAGAAGTAGGTTCCTTATAAAACGATAAGTTAATCTCTTTGCCCTTTTGCCTTCCACTAAGGGACGAGACTGCAACAATCTCCTCAGAAAACACTGATACTTTGATTTTGGTATTCTAGCCTTCAGTATTGTGAGAAATAAATTTGTTTAATTAATAATTTCCAGATGCAGTCCATTATAACAATACAAAAGAGACTATAACAAGAACCATTCAGTTTATTCTTTACTCTCTGTGTGAATACTTCTTACAAAGAGAATGGAAGGAGAAATGCCACTGTAATTTTGTGGCTAGAGTTTCCTTGTCTTATTTTGCTCCTTTAGATAAAGTGGGAAGACAAGGCTTTAGAAGATGATGGCAGAATCTTTAGAAGAAAAGAATTTGAATTTCTGAATATTACATAAAAGTGACCTGCTAAACAAGAATGTAAACCTTAAACTGTTGTCATTGAGTCAGTATTTACTCGGGACACCTTTTTGTTACCAGTTTAGCCTACCCTACTATGGTTGCTCTTTGCATATCAAGTATTATACTAGGCATTTTCTATTAATTCATTTAACTCTTTAAATAATACTATAAGGTATATATTGTTACTGCTCTCATTTTGCATAAACAAAACTGTGGAGTATAGGTTTTAAGCAACTTAAACAGTGCCACAAGTAAGTTTCAGAACCAGTGTTCAGTTTAGGATTGTGTGATTCTGTCTTAGTTACTTTTTTGTTGCTGGGACAAACTACCTGACTCCCACAAGAAGGAAAGGTTTATCTTAACTCTCTGTCTATAGGTGTCACTGTGTTGGCTGGCTCCAAGGTAGTGTGGCATGACAAAGTAGCATGGTAGAAGAGAAGCAGTTTATAATATGGAAAGCAGGAGGCAGTGAGCCTTCCTTCTTTCCCTTTTTATTCTATCCAGACTAAAGCCTATTGGTTGGTGCCACCCATACCTAGAATGGGTTTTTCCTATTCAGTAAGTCCATTATTTACACGCAGGACTATGCTAAATCCAGCGGTGGATGAATCTAGTATTACACACCCATGATCCAGTATCACACAGCCATGACCTGGTCACCTCCCCAAAGCCCCACCAATGAGTACGTAAACCTTTGGGGCAACATCTAGATATAAGCCATAACAGTTTTTAATACCCAGTTCTTAACACTGACTTTTCTTACTTATAATTTATGTACTTCAGTAATTTTAAGAATTAAAAATCAGGTGGTATAGTTTCTCTCTTTTTTTTACTCTTTTTTAGAGGTATTTTCAACATTTGCCTTGCAGAATTCGTGCAAGTCTGATTTTTACAAAATCCTCTTAAGTCTTATTATTTCAGAAAGAATTATTAAACTGAAATAGCTTACATTTCACTAACAAATAATTAAGGAACAGTGTTTACCAAATATTGTTATAAACATTGGGTGACTATGAAAGAGATATTGCTAAAAAAGAAAATTATGACAGAAAGCATAAGAATATTTAATAAACATATTTTGTGAGGTATGAAGAGCAAGCATTATTTTCCCTTTTATACAAGAAGAACCTACAACATTGGTTTAAGATGAGTCCAATACCATACCTTAAGCTAATGACAGAACCAGAAATAGGACCTGGGTCACCTGATCACAGACATTCCAAAAAACCTATTCTAAGTGGTTGAAGATGAGAGAGGAAGATATTCATGAGGCCCTGGCCACACTCTTTTGAAAGAGTTATCGCTGGGGTTGATCTTAAAATATGAATAAAATGTTCAGCCAAATACTTTTGTTATTTCCTAAGAAAATAAAAAGACTGTGACATTGCCTTTGTCATGTAGCCACGCCGAGTCGCAGAGACCAGCATACAGAGATGGGCTGCAAAGATGTCTTTGCATAATACCACATAGAAATCAGGCAGGCAGAGTGCAGCACTCGATTCAGGCAAATACAGAACAGTAATGGCTACTTCACAGTATTTCATTCTTAACTTCTAAGCACATAGATCAGTTTAAATAAATGCCCAAATCTTTTTATTTTCTACATTCACAATGAAAGTACTACACTCAGAATGGGAAGGAATACCGAATGCTCCCTCGGAGAGCTTTTTGCACTTACAATATAACACATGCATGGCTACGTTTCAAAAGTAATTGATTACCAGAGTGGTGCATTTACAATTCAGCCACATTAGCTTCTTACATTTTTGGCCCACTGGGAAAAAAAAGTCATGTGGCCAACTAATTTTATGCCTATCCGCAATGCAGAGAAGCATATTTTCATTTTTAAGGAAAACAAAACGACCTTCCTGAGAAGTATTCAAGGACACTTTCAAAATGGACACAAATTTTTACAGCATTAAAAAGCCAAGCTGCAAACTAAACTGAATTTACTCTTTTCCAGATAACTGAAAGAGGAAATGAGAAATATACAAAAAGAACTTCTCTGCATTATGAATGCTTCCTATAAATCTAATTATTCAGAGAGAGACACAATATCTATGCATATGCAGTCATCTCTAAAATAAAAGTCTGGCAAATAAAATTACATGGTGTACTTTCTTGTATTTCACCAAATTATAAAATGGATTGTACCTTTCTTTTGTATGTATAATCTTCAAGTGTATCAATTTAACTATTTTTAAAAATTTGATTTCCATGGTGTCTTTTTATTTAAAATTTTGCCATCAATTTATTGAAATTCAATGATAAATAAGAAAAAACATATATAAAGTTTTCTCAGCCTTAAAACTTAAAACCATGGACACTTGAGGTTGTGAAAGTCTAGTACTAGCAATGAAATTCCAAGAGCTGTCTCACATATTGTAGGATGTTCAGCAGTATTTTTTTTTTTTTTTTTGGTACCGGGGATCGAACTCATGACCTCGCGCTTGCCAGGCAGGCGCTTAAGCCACTGAGCTAAATCCCCGGCCCGATGTTCAGCAGTATTACTGATGAGTACTAACTAGATGCCAGCAGAAACCCCCTCACCAGCTTTTGTCATGAAACAATCCAAAATATCTCTAGACATTGTCTGTTTTCTCTCAGTGGGGATGGAAATCAGAGAATGAATTCACCAGACTAAGACACACTGAAATATACTGATGGTGCAGTTTTATTCTTCAACACTGAACACTAAAATACAATAATTCATCGTGCAGCAAAAAGGCAACCTGCGAACACCTTTAGCTTCTTGGCTTATCTAAATTAATTTTGAATAATATGTTACTATATATATATATATATATATATATATATATGAAAAAATAGGAGCTGAAAGGCTTTAAATGAAACGTAGGTCTGACACTGAAGCTAACAGGTGTAGACAAATTATTACTCATCCTGTGATTTCCCCATAGGCCTACACTCCAATTTAGTTCCAGTCATGCCCAAGAGGAATACAAAATTGTCTAGATTTTTAAAATGTGTATGTGGGTTTAGCTCAGCAGCAAAAGCACTTGTCTGGTAAGCATACTGTCCTGAGTTCAATCCCAGGTACCTAAATAAATAAATAAATAAATAAAAATCTACGATTTCTTCATGGTTCAAATGTATCTGGAGACCAGTCTACTCCAAATTCAGGAAGAATAGGCCTGACAGGGCTTCAGGGTCTTTGTCCTTGAGTAATTCCCTCATAAACATACACTGAAATGAAACTATAGGTGAGGAAAATATTAGGCTTACAATAGTTAAGATCTAGAGGCATCCTTGGACTTGCCAGTGGTTTATTGATTCATCACTTATCAAAGAAGTGCAACCTATGTGCCAGTTTTGGTGCTGGACAGTAGGGATACAAAAATAAGTAGGATGGTTTGGATCTGGTATCTGGAAAAGAAGAAGCACTATTATCTAATGAGGTACTGCAATGGAGCCTTGTTAGTGCTCACAAAGTCCAGCGTAAGTGGTATCATTCATAGTCTTAAAAGTAGGAACTGAATAATGGTGCATGCCTGTAATCTCAGCATGCTGGGTACCTGAGGCAGAAAGATTGCAAACTGGGGACACATCTGGGCAATTAACATCCTAGCAAGACGTTGCTTCATAAGAAAAAATAAAAAAGGGCCTGTAGATATATGGCTTAGTGTAAAGGCCCTGGGTTCAATTCCAGCACTATAAACAAGCAAAAACAAACTTGGAACTGACACATGAATATGTTAAGTAATTTGCTTAATTAGACATAAAATAAAATTTTCAGTAATAATTATGTAATAACATGTCAAATATATGAGAATATACGCATACATATTAGCAATAACATAAAGAAAGTAGGGGAAAAGTTAATTGCATCTTGAAAGGTAAGAGGTATGCTCACAAAGCAGTGGATGCCTAATACAAAATCCTTAAAGATTAATAGAAATTATTTCCTTTTCATCTCCTGTTTACTTGTTCAAGTGTTCAACATTCACATGCTTATGGGAGCCAACTGTGTGGGAAGGTGCTTGGTTGAGAGTTGGGAGGTAGAAACAGAGCTCCTCAGACTGTCATAAGTATCTATATCAACTCAAAAATGCAAATTATCAGGCCTTGTCAGACAAAAGCTCTGAAAATGAGCACATGGATTTGTGCTTAACAAGCATTTCATATATTACAATGAATGCTAAAGTTTGAGATGCAATGATCAATACATTGCAAGATATTTTAATATCCAAAAGATAAATAAAGTTGAAATAAATGTTGTGAGGCAGAGTTTCTAACATTCTTATGCTAAGAATGAGTTACAGGTATGCCCTCTTCTCTCTGTGACCACCTGTGGGTTTGGAATAAAGCTCTAGATTGTTATTTCTAACTATGAGAAGCCTCATTAATATACTCCAAAAAATCCTCTTTCATTAATGGTCTTAGTGTGAAAATTGCTTGACTTGCTGTAGTAGACTAGTGCCATCAATTCCAAAAAACATGGAAACACTTTATATTGAACCTTTGGAGAAGTAGTAATTCAAGAGATGGAACATGAAAGAACTTTAAACTCATCATAGTCTTCTCCTGTGACTAATGACATTTTCCCTTCTTTCCTTTATCCCACTACTTTTACTTAGGTAAAGGCCCTGCTTACAGTTGAAAAAAAAAAGGAAAAGGAAAAAAGGATTTCTTTCATGCAAGGTAGAAAATGTCTTTACGAACTGGGGAGAATAGACACACAACAATATCTATTTCAAATGGGTTACACATGTAAATGTGAAAAGTAAAATAACAAAAATTTTAGCAAGAATATAAACATTTTTATTCCTTAAAGAAGACAAATTTTCTTAAGCAAAACATATAAAGTATTATCTGTCTCTCTATATATTTACATACTAAAAGAAAAATACAAACCCAATAAAAAATAGACAAATCCTTGCAGAGACACAAAAGAAGATATTCAAATAGCCAATAAACATGAAATCATGTTCAATATCATTGGTCAGTGGGCAAGCAGAATTTAAAACCTCAATATGATCCCATTATACACAAAACAGAGGGACTAAACTTAAAAACACTGACAATATCAAACAAAGTTTGTGAAGTACAAGTTCAGCAAGAGAAATTACTGGACAATAATTGCATAGACTGTGCATAGAACTCTAACAATTTCATTTCTAGATGGACCCATTTCTAGACAGTATTTCTTCTTCTTCTTCTTCTTCTTCTTCTTCTTCTTCTTCTTCTTCTTCTTCTTCTTCTTCTTCTTCTTCTTCTCCCTATAATTAGGAACTATACAGTATCCATCTAAAATGTATAAATAAATAAATCCTGGCATATTATACATGACAATGGAATACTAGAAGGAATGAGAATAAACATGACACAAAAATGCATTCTTTATGACTATTTAAAGGGAAAAACCATGAACATTTATCTATGTTGTTAGATGCCTGGCAATGTTAGTGACTAGAAGAAAACATGAATGGGAACTTCTGGGCTCTACTAATGTTTTATTTCTTGATATAGATACTGATTAGGTGAATATTCTTTATCAAGATGTGCCAAAATGTGAACATTTCAAGGTGGGTTCTTACAAAATACATATGTACTTTCATTAATACATATAAATGTACTTAGTTTTAAAAATTTCATACCAGGCCAATTCTGCCTCAAAAATAGTCAATCTAGACACAGAAGATAAATTTCAATCTTCTTGCTCTACGAGGTATCCAAATCCATTCTCTTCTTTCAACAAATCCCCCATACATACTTCCAATGATTTAAGTTTTTATTAAGTGTTTCCCATTGACCAGGATAGGCCCAGAAATCTGGAATTTCAATAAATACTTGTTGAATAACTGAATGAATAAATGAACGAATGAGTGAAGTCCCTATTTGTGGTTTCTCTTCTAATCTATGGTTCACAGTACAGCCAAAACGACCTATGAACAACACAGATCCGATGGTGTCATATTCTTGCTGATAATTCTCCAGGACAAATCCTAGCTCCTCAGTAAGGCCACACCCTCCTTCAACCCAGTTCCTGACTTTATCTCTAGGTCCACGTGTTGCTGTGTAAACGGTGAGACTCAAATGACAGTAGCTTCTAAGCTCCCCATCCTTGAGTATTTGCCCACCCGTTTCCTCTTCTGAGAGAACCTACTGTCATTTTGAAAACTTTTATTCACTCTTTACATCATTCTTTGACATCAGCTGGGTTCTGTGTGCATGTGTCAGAGCATGGATATCTTGGTCATAGCAAAGGGTACTTGTTAGTCCATTTCACTGATACCACCTGAAGGCCGGTACCATGTCTTATCTCTGAATGTTTACATTTAACATAGTCCCTGATATGTATAGTATATATATATATATATATAAAGGAAATAATATGAAAGGAATAAATGGCATTCTAAAGATCATCATACCAGTGTGTAACAGCTTCTTTATTCTTTTTTTCAGGGTGTGAAAAAGAAACAGAAATATCACAGGGAAATAATCTGATACTAGATAAGTGATAGTATCATAAAGTAGACTATTGTTTTATTTTATCAACAACCTAAGTAGCTATGAAAATACTTTAGATCTACTATATCATAGACACGCTAGCATTATCACTTAATCTTCATAATGACCCCATAAGGGAAGTGTATTAATGTCCCCATATTTATATATGAAGAAACTGAATTTCAAATAAGTTTAGTAACTGTCTGTGGTGACTCAGCAAAGTTTGTACTTCAACTTTTGTGACTATAAAGTCATAAACTCTTTCCTGATATATACTCAGGCTATTTTGTATGTATCAAACAATAGAAATTACTGATGAGCATTTAAACTATTCAAATGTTTTTCCTCAGGTACCTCCTCTGTATCTCTTATAGGAATTTTTAAAAACACACTTTTAAAAATTCACATAAATTTTTGAACATACATTTAAATAGTAGAAAACAACACACATTAAAAATATTATAAAATGCAACATTATATAGTAAAATTAACGTAACTGCTTTTTCAATGTGTCTAATAGAATAAGTTTCATAATAATTTGATTTCCACCATCACAACTTTTAAAAAGTGAAGTAAAAAAATAACAAATGGAGTAAAACTATTTACAGTGTGTCACAAAGGATTAATATACTGATATAAAAAGATCATTAAAAATAGAGAAAAAATCAACAACTATGGAGGGACGAACACAGAAAAGTGGATGACAATGCAAATGGTTTCCAACTATATGAAAATATCATCAGTGTTCTTTATAGTAAAGTAAAACCGCATTGAACTTCTCAAATCTATTACATTAGTACAATTCTGAAAACTTCGATAGTATACTTTCTAGGCAAGAGAGACCCTGCATACAGTGTTAGTAGGAATCTAAACATAGTATATTGTGATGAAGAGGAATTTGGTCATACCTGGCAAAGCAATATTTATATTTATTCCTGAATCTAGAAGTGCTTTGACTTTCTCAAAAATACACACAAGTAGATGCAAAAATTTAAAAAAAGAGATGAAAATTACAATGCAGTACTATTTAGAAAAGCAAAAGATTGAAAACACTCAATTGTTTGAACAGTAAGGGACAAGTCGGATAAACTATGGTACATCCGTGCCATGGAGGGCTAAAATGTTGAAAAAAAGAGAAAAGAATGTCTCTGTTTATCACTGTGGAGTTAACTTCACTGTGATGAAGCAAGCAAGAAGGGAAGAACGAAGGCATAGAGTATTACAGTTTGGCAAAGGTGGAATGCTCAGATTGTATATTGTATATAATATACATAAAGTATATATATATATATATATATATGCACATATATATTTATATAGATAAAATTTAAACCAACAATGGAAAGATAGTCTATAATTTGTTCTAAATGGGTATCCATTAAAGGAAGGCAGAAGGGGAGTACAAAGAACAGAGATAGAAGTCAGGGCTCCAGTGTACTATATATTTGAGAGTAAAACCATTAAAAGGACAATATTAAATATTTCTTCAAAAAGCTGTAAAGATAAAAAATAAACTAAAAGAAGCAAAACATGTATCTAGTTACTATAATAATATAGGAAGAACTAGTCAAATGTGGACTAGCAAATATGAATACTGTATTAACATTTTCAGTACTTATAGTAGGAGTAGTAGTAATGGGGTTATAATTCTGAAATCCTTGTGTATCCAAGGTGTGATCAAAATATGTGGTGAATGTTTAAATTTCAGATGTTTATTATAGTAAAAGACACATTACCATCAACTGCCTCAAACAATTATTCCTTGCATTGAAAACACTTATCACATAGTTCATGTCAATTTCTAAAGCAGTTTTGAAAGTTCTCTTTGATGAATGTCTTTATGATAAAAAATACAGTGAATGTTCTTGCTTAGTGTCAACCAGCAAAAAGGCAGGCTCATAAAAACATTACGCAAATCGGCATCTGAGATGAATACATACTTCTCAGGTGAAGAAATACAAATGGCAAATAAATATATGAAAAAACATCATCAGTCATTTGAGAACTGCAAATTAAAACAACACTGAGATTCCATCTCATTCCAGAAAGAATGACAAGTATCAAGAAATCAAGCAATGACAAATGCTGGAGGGGCTGTGGGGAAAAAGGAACCCTTCTCCAGTGTTGATGGGCATGTAGACTGGTACAACCACTGTGGAAATCAGTGTGGAGATTCCTCAAAACCTAGGATTAGAGGTCTCATTTGACCCAGGTATTCCCCTTCTGAATATCTTCTCCAAAGAATTAAAAACATCATATCACAGTAATATATGTGCACTCATGTTTATAGCAACACTTTTTTTTTGTACTGGGGATTGAACTCATGACCTCATGCTCATCAGGCAAATGATTTGAGCTGCTGAGCTAAATCCCTGGCCCAGCAGCACAATTTTTAATAGCTAAATTTTTCAAACAACCCAAATACCCATCAACTTAGGAAAGGATTTTTAAAAATGTGGCATTTTTATACCATGGAGTACTACTCAGCTATAATGAAGGATAAACTTGAGATTCTTATGCAACTTGAGACCATACTCATAAGTGAAATAAATCAGATTCACATATGTAAATGTTGTATTTTCTCCCTGGTGTGAGAAATCAAAAAGTAAATAAGGTCTAAAATGTACAATGGATATTGTGAAGTGGTAAGAAATTATTTAAAAGGAAAAAGAGGATGGAGGAAAGGGGAAAGGAAGGAAGCAATAAGGGAGAAAAATGCAAGGTAGCTATGCTAGTAGTGTCTCTTAGTTCACTGGAAATGAAGGTTTGTGATAATGTCAACTGAAGAATTTTATGCCCATATCTTGTACTCTGAGTACTGCCTTTGAAGATGACAATATGCAATTTATTAACTATTGCTATTTTCCTATTATTTTGTTGTGAAATTCTGCTTTTCAGTTTTTATAAAATGAAAAAACAACATTACAGAATATCTCCCTTACTCACTAGATCCCCACTGTGCACTTTCTGGCTCTTCTCCAAAAGGGTGAAGGTTCCGAAATTAATGTATTCTTACCTACTGTGAAGAAAATGAATTATGATTTCATATGGTTAGAAGTCATTTGTATTTGGATTCACTTTTCTGTAAACTCTGTGTTTATTTTTCCACAGAATTGCTGATTTTTTTCTCTGCCATGAAAGACAAAGGTTTTGAATTGATTCAAGACATCCTAGCAGCCTTGACAACAGCTAAAGATACCAAGGAAAGAAGACTTCATAACTGCTTCAGAAAGTAGCAGGAATGATGGAATTAGTGTGTCTGAAGCAAGGGATTACATTTTGATGTGGATTAATAGCAATGTATCTTTTACTGTAATAATTTTTCTAAATGTAAACATTCACATTAGTTATCAGTCATATCTCATAAATATAGAATTATATAATATTCTATCACTCACAGCATTTTAGGGATCCAGAATTCTTGCTATGAGAAAAAGTAATACAAATAGCTCAAAGAAGAAAAGCACTAATGTGATAGTACCAAATACAAATTAAAATAAGTCTCTGACCTCATGATTATTTTGTCATAGAAACTCACTTATGCACTGATATACATTTCTTGTGTCTATCCACTGAAAAAGAATCTAAGAAAAATGACTGACATAGTAGTAATGAGGATCCCAATTTTGATTTCCAAATTTCACCTTTGACTAAAAGAAAAGAGTTCCTTGGAGAAATAGCTGCTTTAAGATCTGGAGCAGACAATGTTTATGATGAACCTGAAGTATCTAATTATCCTTGAGAGCCAGGAGGAAGATACCAAAAATTACTAGCTTCATGTCTAAGTTCCCACTGACCAAATAAGGGACAATTGGGGGAAAGTAAATTGTAGCAGTGGATTAAAGCATATCAAATGTGTCTAACTCAGTGAGTTCCTACTAACAGCTAATAGTTTATCCCTGGAGGATGCTGGTATACAAAGTCATTATCTTGAAAAATGGTAGATAAAAAGAAAAAAGCAGCATTGGTCCTGCCTTTCCTAAAGAAATTATACTAAAACACACCCAAATAGTGATGGAGGATGTTAATAAGTAAAAATAAAATGATTACTTGGAATTACTAATGATTAACTAGAATTTATATAGTAATTTTGTACATAACCACTTGAAATCCCTAGAAAAATAATGCATCTAGATAGACATTGATAAGCTCCAGTTGCTAATAAAAACAAGAGATAACTACATATTAGTGGCCTAATAAAAAAGGACAATGGTATCTATAAAATAGTTTTATCAAAAAATATTGAACTGCAATCTATTCATGAGTCTAGATACAACAACTAATTTTCAGAAAATATGAAGGACAACAGAACATGTTAAATGTAATCATTAAGGCCCACTATGTATGAAACTCTAGACTACTCAATCCAATTTCACCAATGAATAATTTGGACACACACACACACACACACACAGAAAGAAACTGTATAAAATTCTATAGAATACACAATCCAATTTGATATATGAATAATTTGTCAAAAATGAGAAAGACAGAGAAGTAAAATCCATCAACCAGAACAAACAGCAATAAAACCTATGCTAGTATGTGCCCTTTACTTTGCTTCTGAGTTAAACAACCTAATCAGAATCGGAAATAAGAACTAGATATCTGCTGATACTAAAAATTATTGATAGCTTTAGTTATAATATTATGGTTATGCTTTTTAAGGTCTTAACCTTTTAGAGATAGATGCTAAAATGCTAGTGATGAGTTGAAACGATAGATGTAATTGGCTTCAAAATAACATATGGAGGGGAGATGTGGGTGGGAGTGTCAATGTAAAAAAAGAGTAGAATGACTTAGTAACTATAGAAGCTAGGTAACGGTACATGACAGTTATTTCTTTATTGTTATTTTTTGGTGAGTCTTGTAATTTTTCATAATGTAAAGATTAAAAATACCTATTAACAATCGTGGTTTAAAAGTTGGAACCTTATGTACGGGTTTGCTTTGTTTTGTTTCACTTACCCTAGTCAATGATGATCGGAAAATATATGCACTGTACCATTGATAAACAGCTTACAATTTTTAAATTGTGCATTCCTCTGAGTAGTGTGTTGAAATGTTGAGCCAGCCCTGAGCATCCTTGCCTGGAAGTTTATCTTTTGTCTGTCATAGCCACTCTGTATCTGTCACCCACACCTTAGCCACTGAGTCATCTCAGGTATCAGATCCACTGTCACAGTCACTCAATGCTTGTGGCCAAACAGCCCTCATTCTACTTAATATTGGCTCTGAAGTAGAAAAAGTGATTGTGGAGATTTTAGTATAGTATATTGTTATAATTACTGCACTTTATTCTCTTGCTAGACTTAATTTACAAGTTAAAATTTATCACAGATATGTATGTTAGAAAAAATAATGTATATAGGCTCAGTTCCATTCATAATTTTGGGAATCAATTGGGGATCTTGCAAAGTAAGTCCCATGGATAAGGAACACTACTGTAGCTTTTTTCTTTTTTTGGACCTTCAAATCAATTCCATTTGCCCATTTGGATTTTATCCTAATATAAAGGCAATCAATATATTTATTTATATTTGGTAATAAAAGTAAGTAGGCTTGTAGATTTTTAATTTTTAAAATTTTCTTGGAGTATATAACTCCAAGTTATAGCTTGGAGTGCTAAAAATTCTTTTGAATTTAGTAGTTACAATTATTGACAGCACAGTACATAATTAAAATTTGAAAATAAACATCAAGGTTTATAAATAATTATAAAAAATGAAAGAATAAGCAAAACACTACAAATAGAAGGGGTAGAAAATGGCAGCTTCACATACCAAGGAACTTAGCTCTATAATATAAAATCACTTATTGTGAGAAATTTGCAAATGAAATCTAACAAATTTTACCTCAAAATTCCTACTTAGTAAAATTGCAAACACAATCAGTTAAAATGCATTTGAGTTGGCAGGTTATATGAATATCAAAAATAAGAAATAATTAATAATTTTATTAGTTAGGTCTTCTGAAAGTCAAAGGCATTTTTGATTACCAAAGTAAAAGGGTCCATGACGTTACAAAAATCTTTCAAGGAAAACTAGGTTAAATTTTTAACATTATTGTCTTAAAAAATATTTCTGGCTTTCAAAAAATGTTCTAGGAAATTAGAAAATTATGTCAGTATGTACAACAAATCAATACTATTTAGAGCTCAAACATTTAAAAGTGCTTTTTAGTACAAAGTCATTAAAAAAGAAATAATAATTTTTGAAAGGAGAACAACATACAGTGTAGTGGAATTTTTAGCCCTGGGAAATTTCTTGAATATAAAGATAACTTCAAAAATGGCAATGTCTCATTAAATTCTAAAAAAACAGTTCAGAAAGTCTGCAATTCAGAGAGCTGACAATGAAAATCATTCACTGCGGACCCTTGACCACACTGCTTATAAATCATGATCAAAGTCCTCCTAAATGATTTTACCTCATTTTGAGATCACCCTTGACCTGAAGTGGCCTTAGGGAAAGGAGAAAATTGGGGTGATTTCTTAGTATTTGGACTCACAGACTCTTAAAGTAACCTCTATGGCCACTAATATAAAAATAGGCTTTGTAATGTAAATACAGCTGCCAAGCAACAAACTAAAGAAGATAGGAAAACTTGCTGCCTGCTTAGTTGGAAACTCCAAATTCTTCTCCATATTTTTTCCATCTGTGTGGCTCACATCTTCTACAATTCTGTATCCTGACAGAATTCCTTGCCTCATTACAGCTACTGCCCTCCTTGATCCTCTTCCCAAAAGATGAGCTCTCACACTCCAGTACTACCTGTCCCTTGTTTCCCAGAAGGAAAAGCAACACATTCACAACAGTGCCTTTACAATGATCTTTTATGTTCATTTTTGATCTCTGAAAGATTTCCTTTATGATGAATTTTGCTTCTTGCCTTATTGCATCATTGAAAATATTGAAAAAACAGTCAAGCAAGAGCATTTTTCTATACTTAACACTACTCTGGAGTAACCATTTATTATTAAAACAATGATCTATAAAGTATAGTATCTGTCCCTTTGATAGTGTTTTAGCACTCAAAGCTCTTTGACAGTGGCATTTGAACCTCCCTAAACCTCGTTTTTTAAATCTGGAAACGGAGACAGTAACAGTCCTTGTGTTTGACTTGTGGAGATCAAATGAGTTAATCCATATAAAGCTCCAAGCTCTCTTGTGCCACAGACAAACCCTAGTAACCTGCTGACATGGTTGCTGTAGTAGTCGTTTTTTGCTGACATTGTTGATTTTGTTATCATTATCATATACATAATAGATATGCTCTTTTGATGTCACTGGATTCCAGTTCTCCAACTTTTGTCTTTATAATTTCATATATATATAAATGGGGAAAAATCCAAGTGTTAAAAATATTTTAAGTTACCTAGCTTCATGCCTCATAAATGAAGGTGCGATTAATTTATTTATTTTAAATAGCCCATAAAAAAAGAAAGAAGTAACATATCACAGGGTTGTTGTAGGATAAAGGCTCAGAAAATGAGAAAGAATTCCTGAGACCCTGCATCAGGGATGTGAGTATGTTCTGCAGGGTTTCATGGGAAGCTGGTACACTCATGTCTCAAATGTTAATCTGGTCTTTTGTAATACCTTCACCCTCCTCAGTATATAATATCTTCCTCTTAGTGAACTGCTTGTCTTGTTCTACACTCTTCCCCCAATCTTGCTTTCTCCTTTAGTGTCATCTGCAAGCTTTTTAAGGCTTATACTAGCTACAATATGTTATCTACCTGACACTCCAGCAAATTTTGATGAATATGATATTTAGAAGCTAGAATGAACTTAATCAGGGTGTAACTAGCTTATACAAAATAAAACAAATTTGGACTCCTGTCCTCCTTTTTTTACATTTTACCCCACAAAATGCAATCAGGAGCCAATGTTCTGAAGAACAGAGTTTCAAAACCAATATACCAGTGTTATAGCTTATATCTAGACCTCCCCCAATGCCTTATGTGGTCATAGGTAGAGCTTTTTAGAGGTGGCTGAATGTTGAGTATGTGATGCTGGAATTAAGGAGGTAGTATTGGGATTGATTAATGATGTGCTAGAACCAAGGGTGCCCAACCCTGGATAGGACAAGGGTGCCCCACCCAGGATAGAATATAAGGGACAGAAAGAGGGTTGCTGCCATCACTTGCTGCTGGTTTGCTACTTCATTGCTTGCTACCTTCTTCCATGCCATGACTATTTCTCCTCTGTGATGCTCCTTTGCCATGTCACCCTGTCTTGGAGCCAGTCAACTATGAGCTGAAACCTCTACAGACTGTGAGCTACAATAACATTTTTCTCTTTTAACTTTGGATGTTGGGTATTTTGTCTTAACAATGCAAAAAGTAACTAAGACAGAATTTGGTACACAGATGTAGGGCCATTGCTGTGACTACCTGACCTTGTAATTTAGGAACCTTTGGAACTGGCTTGTGGGAAGAGTTTGGAAAGATTTGAAAATATTGGCTGAAGAAGCAGCCTTGGAGTGCTTTAAACTTGATGGGGGAATACTTGATGGGGGACTTTGGTCAGAGCTCAGAAGACCAGAATGCTGATAGAAATGCTGCTGGTAAAGACAAGGCTCAGGAGGGTTCTGCTGGGAAGAAAACCGCATTGGCTGTTGGACTCCAGGTGATACGTATTGTGCCTTGGCAGGAAGTTTGCCTGCATTTTTCTGGTTTCCAGAGATTTTGCATGAGATGGAGATTTAGGGTGGCAGACCAATCTTGCAGAAGGAATTTCACGATGGTCTAATGTTGAGGCAATAGGAAGGCTGGGGGCTTTTAGTCAAATCTATGTTGAGAATCAAAAGCAAAGAACCCATCAGAGTGATTTCAGTCACTGTGAGTTTGGCCAGAAAGGAAGCTCCAGTAATGCTGTGGAATACAAAGATAGACCGGAGGAGGTTACTGAGAGGGAAAGGCACAATGCAAAAGACGGCCTTAGGACATCACAAGAAATAGCAGGATTCTACACTTTGCATCCTCAAGGTTGCAATTGTGAAAGAATTTGCTTTGAGAATAGAGGCTTGGAACACTAGGATACAGAATGGCAGCAGCCTAGAGAATTTGTTTTTTGGGATTAGGCTCATTGTGTTCAGGAATCCCAGCACTCAACTCACCCACATTATATTAATACACAACTCCCTCCTGACTTTATTTTTCTTTCCCCAGGACACTTATTATCATTATATATATTGTATTTTACTTACTTTGTTTATTGTCTTTTCAACCAATGAAACTAAGATTCTGGAGGACACTGATTTTCTTCTTACTGCTGTACCCTTACTCTATAGAACAGGATATTGCATTTAGTATCCTGATATCTATTTGCTAATTTGATGTGTGAACAACACTTGGAAGGCAGTGTGTATGCAAAAGAACTATAAACAGAACATTATCCCTTAAGGCTATCCTCAACTACCTCCCCAGACTTTCTACATTAGCTTTCACAGGGTCATTTTTTACATTCTGTAGGAGTACCTGCATGTTACCAATGAGAAGATTGCTGAAGATGGAATATTTGTCAACAGCTGATAAGATTGCGGATTAGCTGATAAGATTGTAATCCCAATGCAACTGGATGGATATCTGATCAAAATGATTATTGAAAATGGAGGCTTGTGTATTTGTTTGTTTGTTCATTTGTTCATACCAGGAATGGAACTTGGGACCTCTCACTTGCCTGACAGGCGCTGTGCTGCTGAGCTATATCTCTGGGCTCCAGAGGACTTGTGTTTTTGTTCGTTTTGACTCTAATAGGTAACAAAGTAAAAGTAACCAGTTGGGCACTTAGGATAATTGCAAGAGAGCTTATGCAATACATCTTAGAGTGGTTGTCGAGCCAAATTTTTCTTTCCTGCTGTGAAGAAAGAAAGAAAGAAAATAAGAATGAAAGAAGGAAGGAGAGTCCAAACCACTTAAACACAACAGGAAACATAAAACAACCCTACCCCAAAGGGACTATATTTAAGGTTCCCATGACAAATCTTCCAAAATCAACAGTGTGGTTTATCTTAACATTATCAAAGCTTGCTGGCCATGAATTCCCATGACATGACTCAGTGACTCTCACTTCCTGCCTATACTTCCTTTAGCTCTGGGCCTCACAGTGAGCTTAGATTGCATATGTAGCAATGTCAGATACTTTCAGCTTCGCTCCTCATAGATCACAAATGTTATTCAGAGAATATAAAATAGGTACAAATCCAATCATAAGTCAGTTTATTTCGTGGATTTATCAATTCTTCTAATTGTACACGACCATTAAAAAATATCCAGAACTCCATCACATCAGGTTTTATTCCACATCATTTAAGACTTTGGAAATTTGGAAGAAATACTTAACTTTTACATTAGAAACTTAATAAGAAAATACTACTTATTGAATGATAGGCCCCTTTCAATATGGCATTATTTAAGAAATCCTCAAAGACAAATGCTAAACATTTGCAAGGGACAGCATGAACACTTCATGTGGATTACTTTATAGTCTTGAGTAACACATCTGAATATTTATACCTCAATTTTCCTATTTTCTAAATGGAACAGTAAAACTTGCCATATATATATATATATATATATACGTATATATATATATATATATATATATATGTATATGTATGTATGTATAACTTCTGAATAAAGGTGATAGAAGGGAGGAAGGGGTTATGCACAATTTTGAATTGTTTTGTTTTATTCTGTATCTCACCTTTCTCTTATAAAGGATGACTTAAGTCACTTTTAATTTTGAGATAATTATATTTTCACATTTAATATAATTTTCAGCCCAGGGAAACTGCTTGCATTATATGAAGATAACTATGGAAATGTCTGGGTCTCATTCATTTTGGACTGTGATAAATATCTTTGAGACAAGTTGTAAGATAAGAAATGATCTGTTATTTTACACAGGGATATATGTCTTTGAGACAAATTGTAAAATAAAAAATTACAATATCACGAAAATGTGTTTTCACTCAATATTATTATTACTATCACCATCATCATCATTATTTTGAAGTTTCTAAAATACCTTCATTTTTATATATTCATACATTTTATCACAGTAGAAACTTCCTCATGGTCTCATTCTTAATATACAAATTTCTCCCTAATCATCTTGTATCATTTATGCAATTTTCCCTTTCATACATTATTTTAAGACTGTTATTCAAGCATTCATTCAGGTCAGACAGTTATGTAACAGTGTTTTCTTTGAATCATTTGTATGCCTAGGCACATATAATTTGATTTTAAGAGTTAAGCATTCATATAGCCTCCCCCTTTTTAAGTCTTTTTATGGTACTAGGGCAATGATACCCAGAGAGAAGTGCTTGTAAACTTCATGATGATGATATATTTTCTAAGTACTTATTGCTGATTTCAAATAAAGACGTGAGCCATTTCATTATGAAGGGAAACTTTCAGTTCTATCAATCTTTGATTTAGAAAATTTTATATATTATCATTTCAGAGTAATTTTTGGTGATATGATAAGCTACTTTTTCGCTTTGTTGCTATTAACCTACAAGTATGATTTTTTTTCTCAATTGCACCTTAGATATATTAGAAGCAGATATTTTGTAAGAGAAAAACATCTCTTTTTGTGGTCTATTTTCACACAAGACTTCCTTTGTGGTTATTTTTAATGGCAAGAAAAACAGAACTTAGCAGGCCTTACAAACATCAAGAAGAATATAAAACATGCTTATCTTGATTAAAACAATCTCAAATTAATTCAGTAATAGTCCAAGATCTACAGGTTTTCAAATCATTAATTTCTCTCCTGGAAAGACTGTCCTAGAGTACTCCTTTGTGCTTACATGTGTGTTATTTATGTTGCATACTAAACATTCAGATGCAGTCAAAAACAGAGAGCCTATTTCCATCCCATGAATCATAAATATGCAGTATGTGCTCTAAATAGCATCAATAATTTTAAAGACTGCCTACTCAACTGTTCTCAACCTGAAACTTCATCTTCACTGTCAGTGAAAAGACTTGAAACTATCAAGTCAACCTGGGGCAGCCTCTGCCTTGGTAGAGAGATGAGAAAGTTTTGTCAAGATCAAGTAGTTAGTAAACAGGGGGAGGCTTAGTCCTTGCTCTCAGACACAGCTTAATCACTAAATAATTCTTCCTACGTATCTTCACATGAATCTCTTCATTTCTTTCATCTTCAATAAGCAAGCTTTTTAAATTCATTTGTGGCCAAATTAGCAATTTATATTTTACCTACTAACTGCTTTAAAGATCACTATCAATCTTTTCCTTCTCATTTAGGGTTAATTCCCATAGCTTTAACATCCATCAAGTTCCAAATGTGCCAATCGAATTTCTCCTCATAGATCCATGAATCCTCCTACTCACTGTGGAAAAATAGTTTGACAAAGGTGAAGTTGAATGTGTGAGGTTTCCTGGAATGTATAATTTTTGGAACTGGGAAATGATAAATGATTTGGATAATATGTGGTTATTTTTGTTGTTCTGCTGTGTCACTTTAGTACCATGGGAATTGATAAATATAGACATACATATAATTCTCAGTATTTGAAATGCAAAGTTATTTTGCTGTGTGCTTCAACAACAAGCAAAGTTTTACTACTATGTCATAACATGACAGTAAAATAATACTTAATAAGAAAGAGTTGCAGAGCAATGAACTGACTTCAGTAAAACTAGCTACAGTCATTGGTATTTTCACACATTTGAATTGAAGTTTTAAGATATCTAATTATTTACAAACACAGAAAAATAACACATTTACTCCTGAGGTTTAGGCCAACATGAAATAATTATTTTTAAGTATAACATGCCAACAGATAAGCTTCAGCTGTTATAAGAACTTGGATTTCTCCTTTGCAAAATTGGCACTCTGGGGCGAAGTGTTATCTCACTGTAGATGAAAGGATTGTAACAAAAATCATGTCGGTGGCAATAAAGTGTATCAGAATTTAAACTTCTTTAATCACTTTACATTAGGGATCCTTAGTGCCCTTCTTTTGGAAAATTGTCATGGCTAGTAAGTTCTACATTCTACAATCTTTGTGATATTCAAGAGCTAAAGGGACAGAATCTCAACCAATAAAATGAGAAAATGTAAGGTTGGCCTTCAGGAGAAAAGGTAACCTGTAAGACTGAATAACTCTGACTGCTTTCTAAATATCATCTTTGTAAGATGTGAGACAATCTTATATTAAAAAGGACTGAGTATTACAGGGAAAGGCAGTGAGGAGCATATAACTATACTGTAACTTATAGTGTACTATAGTGAAAAAACATTTATTATCTCCTTCATATTTTCATGCTGTATTTGTATATGCAGTGCTACTTAATGGAATATTGAAACAAACTCGATTTCTCCACAACAGAACAAAACTATTTTCAGTACACTGCAGTTTACATCTCAGCACATGGATCAAAGTCAAAAAATTATTTAACGAGGTACTATTAAGTTTATGAGTAGCAGACTAGAGGCTGAGGGAAGTTCAGAGACACAAGACAGTTTTATTACTTGGTTCAGACTGCCGTGACAAAATGCCACAGAGAGGATGGCTACACAACAGTAACAATGAAGGTGCTAGTGTGGTTGGCTCCTGGTGAGGACTCTTTTCTGGACTGCACACGGCTGCTCCATTTCATCTTTACATGCTAGAGAGTTAATAAGGTTCTGTGTTTTCCTTTTCTTACAAGGACACCAGTTTTATAACAAAAATGCCACTCTCATGACCTCATTTAAAGCTAATTACCTTCAAAGACTTAACTGGGGCTTGGGCTTCACCGTACAAATTGGGGGGCATAAAAATATTCAGTCCACAGCAATAATTTACTCACTAATTTTTTAAGTGTGAATATGGACTGGAACCCAGTGGGCCTCCAGAAACCTTTACTAACCATCTTTTCTGACCAACATCTCAGGCTATTCTAATTTGCATTTCTTGACTTTTTAAAATTAATTGTGGATTTTTAAAAAGCAGACTTGAAATAAAACCAGAGTTCCTCGGTACTGATTAAAAAAAATACATTACATCAAGAAGATAGTAGTAATAGTCATTTTATTTGAGGTATCACTATAAAATTCTTCTGAAAGAAAAAAGGCTTTGAGCTATAGCCTGCCTCTTAATCTGCCTCAGAGTAAGCCTGCTTCTCAACCATGGTTCTTTTAATATGGATGTTTAGCAAACATTTTCTTAAAAATGAAAAAAATGAGTTGGTTACTCAAAGGAAATGATATTTGTTGACAATAATAAAACTCCAGTTTTCAAGTGAAACCCGATTTTGGAAAACTTGTGTTTACTGCTATGAGCTTGACAGCTTCCTAAATATTAAGGACTTATCTACAGAGAGAATGGTTGTGAAGTAAGTTGACTTTTTTTGTTTTTTGTTTTTTTGCACATCATATAATGAAATATGCCAACAACTGAAAAATCTGTTTGGCACAGAGAACCAACATTTTCTATACAACACAGGCATGTAAAAAAAATAACCAAAATAGTGCATGTGTGCAAGATACATTCAAAATGCAAATTTGATTAATGGGTTTTAATGTAACAGAATATGAAAATTTATAGAAATGGTTTCAGATTCAACACATGAATAAATTATCACTTGTTGAGTTTTGATGTAATGCAAAAGACAAAAATAAACAATTATCTTTTAAAAAGATACTAAAATACTTCTCCTTTTCTAACTGTATGAGTTCAGATATTTTTCCACCAAAACAACATAGCAATAACTTGAAGCAAAAGTAGATATAAAAATTCACTTGTCATTTATTTAGATATTTGCAAAAGCACAAAAGTTGTGAGCAAACTAGTTTTTTTTTAACGTAAAAAGTTCTCATTAAATTTTCCTTTGGCTTGAAAAATACAGTAATGTTTCACTGAAATATTATAATTACATTAACATACTGGAATTATTTTTAAATGAATTTATAAAAAATAATTTTAGAATTTGTTTTAATATCTAATATAGGCATCATCAATAGCTGTAAGCCACATTGCTCTTTGGGGTCTTCAATAACTTTTAATGGAATCCTGGGACTTAAATGTTTAAAAAACATTCTGCTATTGAAATAATATTATCATCAGTAATTATATGATGATATACAATTAAGACTCAGTTGTGTTTAGGGTGGAATTGACTTTTCTTTTTTGAAGTGACTCAATGGTAGGGAAATTAGACTTTTGATCTGGCATCTTTTTAGGAAGAACATTTGCCTACCATTCTTAATGTAAGTGACTAATTCTATTCCCTGGATCCAGATCTGATTGACATGTGTTACAAACCTTACTAATTAGAGTAATACATCCCCTTTCAAAATATGAAAGTGTCCCAGACAAGACAATAAAGGAATGCAGGTTGAGTATTCCTTATTGCAAAGATTTAGGACAAGATGCATTCAGGTTTTTTTTTTTTTTTAGGTTTTGGATTTTTAAAAAACTTGTTAGGGTATTTACATAAATATGAGATATTTTGGAATAGGACCCAAGTTCAAGCACAAAATTCATTTATGTTATACATAACCTGAAAGCATTTAGGATTTGAAACTTGGGGATTAGGGATCCCAAACATATAATTTCATTTACAATTTTGTCTGTGTTGCTAAACCTGAGAATGAAGTAAACCTAGAGCTGCTGTTTATCTTATCATAAGTGGCAGAACTGTTTGACTGTAGCTAAAATAGGTTGAGGCAATGGGGAAAAATGTGACCTGGAGACACTGAACTTGTATTATCAATATGTTTGAAGACAACTGTATCTCTGGTCTTTTATAATTATGGAAGGTAATAGATTCCACCTTTTTAAACTTCTATGATCTGGATTTCTATAATACATACCAAAATGAACCCTGGACAATAAAGTATTTAATACCTAGAAGTTGAACATTACAGATAACAGATCTTAAAATTAATATTGGTTAAGATGTGATAAAGGACTACCCCATTCAGGCTAGGAATAAAAGCACAACTATTATTTGATAACCAAGAACTCATTTAAAAGATGCTTAATCTTAGAATTCAAACCATAAACATATCAAAGACAGAATTTTAGGGAATCAGGAAAAAAATGGCAGAAACGTAAAGAGTTGATTACTTTCAGTATTCTACAATGTCACACACACACACACACACACACTCACACACACACACACACACACAATTTTCAAGCAAATCTGGCAGTTCTCAAAGCATAGAAGAAAAGAGTCCATCCTCAGTAAGAGTCATCCTTTCTGCCCGTCCCCAGCACAGATGGTGAGCAGCAGATAACCGTGTGCCTTTGTCTCCGCAGATGTGTAAATCTCCACCCTCTGCTAAAGTTAGTGCAAGGGGGACTATAATGAGAAAGATTGGGATTCTCATCAACTTGGGAACTGAAAGACCTTTTCCTGCCACTTGTTGCTATTTGTACATTGCTTGGCTAGCAAAGAGAACAATTACAACTCTTCTACAAAACATATTTCCAGGAATTCTACCACAGAAGGGTTAAGATTTGTATAAGTACAGCCTATTTTCTCCTAGTGCCAAGTGCAGATAGCCAGCTGAATGGCAGAACATAAGGCCAGTTGCTAAGAATCAGTGAGGGTTGAACACGGGCTAATAGTCAGTGACTCTAGCAAACTCTGGCTACCATTTCAGGAAGAAATCAACAAGACCAACCAGCAGATCACAAGTCCACCAGGAAAGGGAGTGGCATTGGTAGCTAGAGAAATGCCAAGGCCCACCAAACACACCTGCCAATCTGCAACTCTTAGACAAATGCTGACTGTCAAATCCATACCTACAGGAAAGAGTAACTAAAACCTTAGGGTTCTTTGAATGCAAACCTCCCTAAGGTCCATCCGTTACATAGCTATGAAGCATAATGGAAAAGGAACCTCCTCCCAGAATACAGTGAGGGACTAGCCAGATACCTGAACGAACAACTCCCACCACTGCCAGGTCAGAGTCCTTGTTTTCTTTACTCAACAGCAAGATTTAGTTGCTCTTAACTTGAGTTCATTATTTAGTGGTTGTCTTCCTCTGATTTTCCAACGGAATGTTTTATTTTAGCAATTGTGTTTTGTTTCTACCATTGTGAACTAACAGTGTTAAATACATCTGTTGGCCAAGCCATGAGGATCTACACTTAAACCTAAGCTGAGAAAAATGGCCTTAATGGAAAGCAATTACTGGAGAAGCCCAAGTGTAGTCAGCCATTAGAGGGGAAGACAGGGTAGTTTTCCCTGTAAATGTGTATTTGCATTTTTAAGAAAGGATTATTTTGAAAATTTTTATAAATTGGTAAGATGTGTGTAGATGCTGGTAGCCAAGGGGATAGAAACATACTGAGAGATGTAGTTAACCTGTGTTGTTTTCAGTTAAGTTCTCTTTAGGAACTCTCTATTCCTCACTGTAAGTGGTGTATGTGGAGTGTTGATCTCATCTCCTGGGTCTTGGGAAGCTGGCCAATTAAGCACTGGATTTTTTCAGCCTCATTGATTAAGCAGAAGGAAGGTCTCATAATCAAAACTAGGCCAATAAGATCTCTCTTGTGAACTTTTGTTGGTGTTATTGAAAAATAGTCTTTTTCTAAGAAGAACAGCTATCAGTATAATGTAAATCCAGAATTGCTGCTGTCTCTTCTGTTAAGTTGAGGGGGGAAGCTTGCCCAAAAATGGAGCCAGCATGTATTTTAGTAAAGCAAAGAGGTGAACAGAAGTTTCTTATTTTGAGCTCCTGGATATTGTCATAACTAAAACAAGAAAGATACGTTTATAAAATTATTTGTGTCAGTAGATATCTTTTTTACATTTAAATGAGACTGAGTTGAACTTCTGGCACTTTCAAATAAAAGAATCCTAAGAACATAAGTAGAGGGATTTTTATTTAATTTAAATTCTAATTTAGTTTTTTAATTTTAAAGAGAAATAAACTATCACCTAAAAACACAATTTTTAAAGAAAAACAGATGCATTTCTAAAAATCTAATATGTATTTTATTTTTAACAAATGCAGCACTTCAGGACAGGAGTCATTGACTAAGGAATCTTCTGGGGGGAAAACTCACAGTAACCTGAGATAGCATTAATAGATTACAAAGGTCACAAAAATATGCATTAAGGATTAGAGAATAGTCCTGCTAGGCAAAGCGCTGAAAGCCATTTATATCCATATATCCTGGTGTTTTTATTTTTTATTTTGAGACAGAGTCTTACTGAATTTCTAAATTGCACAGATTGCCCTCTAACTTTTAAGCCACCCACCAAGATCTCTCAGCACCGGAGTTACAGGACTATGTTACCATGCCTGATTTGATTATTTATAGTCTACTAATGTTCAAAAAAGTTCTGTCTCTGCAATAAAAAGCACTATGTAATAAAACTACTAAAACAAATTGAACATACAAAATCTAAATAGTAAGTGAGGTAGGAGAAAATGAACCAAAAATCTTGATTTAAGTGTCTCTACTAAGGTGAAGTGTAAAATTTGTTTCTAAGCTTCTAAAATGGCAAAGCAAAACGGATATTAACAGTTCTGTAGTACAGCTTTCATAAGGAAATACATTATCAGGAAATATTATCTTGTTTCTAGCATTAAAGTCTAACAATAACTTATTACCTAGCTCTTCATGAACTAGTATAAAATAATAAAATCAAGATTCTTTAGAAGAAGTTTAATATAGCATGCAGAAATGTTCATTTTTGGTTCTTAACAAAACAGTTTGATCCTTCATTAAATCTCAAATCTCCTTTTAAAATTGTAAACCTACAAAAGCAGTTTGGATGGAGGGTTTGAAATAATGAAGCGCATACAGGCTGTTTTTAGCAATATACCTTGATATGTGAGCACATTTTAGAGAGTGTATGATAGAGTAAGGTATGGTGAGGGTGTCATGTCCCTTCATACCTGTCACATAATCAGTTGAGCCATAAGCCTTCCAATAAAGACTATAAACAAACCACTGGAAATGAAAGACTAGGAACAATAATAAGGAATTAAAAGCCTATAGTAGACTGTTGATTACAACCCCATACAAAATTATATGAAAAATTATATGAAAATTGGAATCTTAATTATATTAATTATGAGATGGGAAATAACATGTACTATAAGCATTCATAAAGAGTTTTCAAGAATAAGATACTCCCAGAAAATTATAGAGTCCTTAAAACTATATATATATAACATAGTATTACATATTATGTAATATATATATATATATATATATATATATATATATTACGTCTTTTTCACCCTTCATAACTTCAGTCCATGTTCTTGTTACTTCAGTCTGGATATTTTGTGTCTCTTACTGCTCCAAGTTTCCTACTTGTGGCTTTATTGCCATTCTTCCTTTTCCTGAGTTTCTTTGACCATGTAGATTAATTCCTTCTAGGGTGTACTGTATGTTACCTTTCTTCTCTCTTCCTGAGATTCTCATTTACCTCTTTGATTTTATTTTTCTTAGTTCACTGTCTTCTCTGTAAATGACCATCACCCTCAGACGGTAGTCCTTGCCAATGCCTCCCGTTCTGCCTCAAGTACAATTTCCCCCCCAAGCTGGCCAGGACCCTTTGGGAGGACATTTGCTATCCCACTCCTTATATTCCCTCTCCAACTCAGTCTCTTAGAAAGAAGAGTACTAGAGGAATACTTTTGGTTCTTTCTTCATTGCCTTACACAGTTCTTCCCCTGGAAGATCTTCTTAACTCACTTAACTCACAAGTTGGTAACCTCCAGCCGGGTTCTGTTTCTGTGTGCCTCTATACATTTACATTTTTGAAATGGTTGGAGAAAAGTGAATTGTATGAATTCAACATTTCATGTTCATATCTAAAAGTTTTTTGGAAGACAGTTATTATAGTTGAATTGTGCCTCCCCACAATTCATATGCTGAAATCCTAATCTCCAGTACTTTAAAATGTGACCTTAATCTGCAAAAGATCATTAAAAATACAATTGGCTATACTGGTTATAGTGGAGTAAGGTAAGTATTTAATCTAATATGATTGGTGTCTTTTTTAGAAAACCATTGGACAGAAAGGGACGCACATACAAGTAGAACATAATGTAAGTTGGAGGCAGAGATCTGAGTGATGCTTCCACAAGTCAAGGAATGCCAAGAATTTCCAGCAAAACACCAGAAGAGAGAAGCATGGACAGGATTCTCTCTCACTGTTCTTGGAAGAAACAAACCCTAACACTCTCTGATCCAGACTTCCAGCCTCTAGAACTATGAGGGGGTAAATTTCTATCCTGTAAGCTACCTGGTCTGTGGTAACTTGTTAAGGTAATCCTGGAAAAAAATAATAGGGAGTATGACAACCTACCCATTTATTTACATGTCATCTACGGCTGTTCTCAAGCAGCAATCTCAGAACTGAGTAGCTGGAACAAGAACCATCTGGCCTCAAGGCCTAACATATTTGCTATTTGACCCTGTTTGTAAAGTTTGCTGATTCTTGACTTACCTGATTGCTAAGATCAAGGAGCAGGTCACAAGGCATGTTGGCCCTACTTCCTGTGTATTTCTTCTCTAAAAATTGTGTGGTAACTAACCCTGTGCCAGTCCTTCCCTTTCTACAGAAGCCTGAATGTGTCCACTGTGCACCTGGAACCAGAAAGTTCTATTCAGGATAAAAGTAGGAAAAATTTAAGGAGGCAATTTTGGATTCAAGGCATGGTCTCCAATTTAGATTTAACAGCAATAAAGTGTTTATTTGTTTTCTTTCTGATACTTGTGTGTATTTCCTAACTGGTTTCAAAGCTGGAGGAGGAGAAAGGTTTGTGACTCCACAGCCTCCACAAATGTCAGCTGCTTCTTCCTTATGGCAACAGTATTGCAAATCTCATTTCCTTCTTGACATTGCTCCAAAAAGGAAGTGAGTGCTGATTTCTTGTTGAATATGGCCATATCCTCTCTGAAGATACAATTCTCATGACTCATTCTTAAAGTCTGTAGCACATAAAATCATTTGTACTAATGCTCACAAAATTTAGACATTTCTTTGTGCTATATTATGTCTTTATGTCTTTATAAGTACCTTTTTATAGACCAGATCTAAGCTATTATATTCTTCCTTAAATTATGAGCATCTGAGTACATTTTTGTTTCACTCAAGGTTTAGTTTGTTCCATAACTAGTGGAACTATGCTAATTAATGTGCTTTTCTCATTGATAACAACTGTAGTCATGTTAAGTTAATAAAGAAAAGAATCTTGAAGATGGAAAAGACGCTAATAAACTACAAGAGCTTTGTCCTAAAATATTTACTATCTGGTCCTGTACATAAAGTTTGCTGGTTCTTGACTTACCTGATTGCTAAGATCAAAGAAGAGGTCACGAGGCGTATTTGCCCCACTTTCTGTGTATTTCCTCTCTAAAAACTGTGTGGTGAGAAAACCTGTGTGGCTAAGGAAATAATTTACTCCCTAACAAAAATACCTAGAAAGTACACCTAAAAAAGTGATGGCGGAGCTTTTAGAGCTTTCAGTGATAACAAAGAGCCAGCTGCGGCATGTGTACCATAGGTTCACCACCACTGACCTATGTGCTTTGTCAGTTACTAATGGATACACTCATAATTCCATACATTATATGGAATAGCCATTCCACATACATGTTCTCTGTTGGAGGTAAGAGTATGAAGAAAAGAAAATCAAATGAATTAGGAAAGGACTGTGACAGTGAGACAGAAAAATCTGGACTTTATTCAATAGATGTTCATAAAGGGGAACAGAGGAAATGGAATCAGTGAATGTGGGGAGAAGTGGCAGTCTTGGCTTGATCATCAAACCATGGACATATCTGGGTGGAAGCATGTGTAGGGTGGGCCCAGAAGAGTCAGCTGGCTGGGAGGATCTGAGGATATTCAGAGAAACAACTCATTCAAAGGAAAATTAGCTGTGTCATTGGCAAGGAATGCAGCAACAGGGGGAAATAGTGTGAGACTTGTTGCTTGGTTTCTCTGGCTCGCTCTCTGTGGACTCCTTAATGAAAGAAGGCACAGTAAAATGTAATGAAAGTAAAAAGAGCAGTTTCCTTAAAGACTCTGTTGTAGGCAATATTTAACAACCTTGGAACCACAGAAGCTAGAGTATAGGGGTGGAACAATGGGGACTTTCCCTACTCAGTGGTCACCTTTGTAGCTAGAGTCTGTGCTGCATGTTGGAGCAGGCTGGAGCTGACCCAGACAAATGAGAGAACAAAACCCTGGGATAACCTTAGCATTTTTGAAGAGTTTTGGCTGCTCCATGATACGTGCAGTAATAGATGTAAGATACATTCCCATTCTGGTTGTTAAAGCAATTTTGAAAAAGAATTAAACCAAACCAAACATAAATCAATAAAAAAACAAACAGTTCCTGCCACATGTAACCAACAAATCCAAGTTCCAACCTATGTGAACTCTTCCTGCCCACATCCTACTGCAACCAAGATTTTTAGGGAATAAAGATTCCGAGACTCCTAGAACAAGTCGAAGAAATTGTAGAGCTACGTAATAAGAAATACGAGCAGAGCTAAAGAGAGAACATACACTTACAGTTGTTGCTTCTAGTTTCACGATAAAAAAAAAACTACTTTCAAAAAAGATGTAGAAGAGAGGTACAGTAGAGAGGAAAGAATACTCGAAGCTGGTTGTGTTACATATCAACTATTTGATATTGGTCAAGTCATTCAAGTAGTCTAGCTTTAGTTCCTGCATCAATAAAATAGATTTGTTCAAATATTCCAACAAGGTTGTTTTGATGTTTCAACAGGATCCTCACCACAAATGGTGATAAAATCCTCTCCTTTACTAAAGTGTTCAGCTATACTTACACAAAGTATTGTAGAACAAGCTATTTGTACAAGGTCCTGAGTCCACTGATTTACAGGACATGCTGCCGAATAATTCACTTGTCTCCTGCTGAAAAATATGTTCTTGTGTCTCCTCAAGTCATTTACCAAGAAAGCAACTTTTCCTACACACATAATAGTCTCAGCAAAACCTAGAGCTGCTGGCAATGACTGTTTCTAGGAGCATCCATGAATGACTGCATAAGGGGACATAGGTGGGAAGGCACAGCAATAGCCAGCCCAAAAAATAGCAAGGGCAGAAAAGTCTTTTGGGTAGTAGAATGTGGGGAACATTAAAATATTGGCCTAATTTCAATATTTCTCAGAATAAGAGTATATGATCTCTTTGGTAGTGATAATGATAACAATTGTTCTACTGGGAAATCTTAACTTTAAATTGCTTGCCAATCTCCATTTTGTATTTCCAAGAAGAACCATTTATCACTTTTATGAAGCCATGAAAGCCCACACTGATGGGGAACGAAACTGACTGTTGAGTATCATGTGCCTTCACACTAAGTGTGTAAGGAAGGCAGTCCTCCCTCACCTTCATTCATTCTATGTTGCCCACCAAGGGGAGCAATTTCAACAGTTAATGATGCTCTGTGATGATGGATTTTCCATGAAATGGTCCTTTCTATAGTCAATAACAGTAACCTGAGAATGTTCATGAGTTTCATAGCTAAAAAAAAGCACTATGTAAATTACTTTATTGCAGAAGGGAGATCAGGGAGCTCACTTAAGCCCAGGTAAATAATTATGCATATTAGCTTCAGGTGTCTGCTTTACCCTTTAGGTTCATATATCTATGAGGTTTTTTTTGGAGTCATCTTCTTTGGATATCACCTTTACTTCCATCCTGTTCTGGGAGCAGAGCTGTTTTTCTTACTTTAAGAAAGCCGAGATCATCTCTAATTACATTCCAAATTTATTCTTTAATTTAAATTGATCCCTTACATCCACTTGAATCTCAATAAATTTTGCCTTATTCATATCAACTCTCTTTAGCCAGTCTATTTCTTTGGAATCACTGTCCAAGTTTAGTTAATTCTCTTAATTGTCTCTCACTATTTTGTAAAGCTCATTCTGACTAAAATTTTACTTATTAAAAAATAAAGAAATGTGTTTACTCATCATAAAATCCTTCTTCCTGGGTCATCTCCTAGAGCTGCTTGTCTATCAGCCACATGTGACTACTAAACACTTGGAATGGGGCTAGTCCAAACCCAGATATCTTCTATGTACAAAATATAGCTAGATTTTGGAGATTTTTAAACTCAGATTTATAACTTTATATCTCATTGATAATTTTGTGTTATCAGTTTATGTTGTTTATACTGATTTCAGTAAAATGTTATTAATATTAATTAATTCCAGCTGCTCTTTTTACTGTTTTAGTTGGCTACCAGAAAAATTTAAATACACATATGCAGATCACATTACATGCCCATAGGCAGTGCTGGCCTAGAGTTTTCAACTCTGAATCTCAGGTCTCTCTCGGAGCCCACCATCCCAATTCTAAATGAAATCCACATTTCCTGGAGTATTTTCCTTTCCAGGAGGCATTAACATTACTATTGAACTAGCTAAAACCCAGTTCCTTATGGAAACCTCTACCATAGCCAAGTAAGTAATTTCTCACCCAAGTAAGTAATTTAGGCCATTTTTAACAAGACTGTTTGTCCTGAAGTTATTTCACTAGAAATTATAAATGCTTCCCCTGTAGCTGAAGTAGTGCCTGAAGATTAAGTAGGCAGAATAGGGGCAGAATATTCACAGATATTCTTACTTGTCTAGGAAGGCACTGTTGACTTCCAGGATAATTGTATCCAGCAAGACAGTTCTGCATGGAGTGATACAAATTTAGCCTTGATACACAAGAGTGTTCATAAAGGTCCCTCTGAGAATGTAAAGTTAATAAAAATGTATGGTGAAATTGGTTGTGTTTTTCTTAAAGGAAGTTCACAGGCAGAATCAATTTAGCCCAAGGGAGCAATGGGGCTGGATATTTTCCAAGTGCTTGACATTGACAGCTAAACTTACTCTCTCAATTGTGGTTTGTCATTATTTCTACACTTGTGATATTTTTATAGAGAATCAATTCATACACAGACAGATTTATGACAAACCATTGTTGATTCCTGATGTATGCAACCTGCCTCATAAGGAACAGATTACCCAGAATACAGAGTGGTGGTCCTGTTTCTGTGCTCCCTACCAGAGCCATTGTGCACTTATAGAAAGCCCCTTGGGAACTGCTGCCTTAACTGGATGGCTAAGTAATTGTTTCCCCTACCACTGCTGTGGGAAGTGTATCTTTCACATACACTCCTAATTCCTTTGACCATGCAAACTCCTTTGAACTTCTCCCACTGTGGCTTCCAGACAGGGATGCATATGGTAGTCATGCTGGAACTAAAAGCAAGGAAGTAACAAGAGGCAGGATATCCTCCCCCAGCACCACCATCTGAGGCCTTTCCTCTTTCTCATTTTGATAGCTGCCTTGTCTAGCTACAGCACTGGCTCATTTGCCAGATCTCTACACTTGTTTCATCCTAACTCTTGCGAAGCCTGCAGATAGCCCTTAATTCTTCCTTACATAGGTGGCCTCCACTACAGCAAAGCATCACTCAAACCCATTGTCATGGTTTATATCTAGAATCTGCTCCCTCCTCATACCCCTGCCCCTGCACGTTTGGAAGGTGATTGGATGGCAGGGCACTATACTCATCATTGTGCTTTCATCCATTGATGAGTTCAGTGTTATTAGGAGGTAAAGCGTAGTCAAAAAAGGTGGACCACTGGATGTGTGACCCGGAAGGGTATATCTCCCTCCCCAGTTCCTCCCTTCTCTCTCTGCTCTTTGGCTGCCATGGGTTGGATACCTTTTTCTCCACCAGGCCCCTCTGCTGTGCTACTTCTGCCTCATAGTCAGCCAACCATCGACTGAATCAATATGCTAAAGTAAACTTCTTTAAGCTGTTGGCACCAGGCAATTTGTCCCAATGATAAAAAAAAAGTAACAAAGACTCTCATTATCTATTTGTCTTATCTTTCTCCAACACTATTTTGGAAAAAAATAAAGTATGGGTAGGAAGATAGTATTGAGAAATTTTTGCTTTTCTCATTGTCTTATAATTTCTAGCAAAAATTCTTAAAAATTTTGCAAGAGGAAGAGATATTTTTGTCCCCCCCGATCTGGTATCTAAAATCAAACTCAGGACCTCATACTTACCAGGTAGGTGCTGCACCATTGAGCTAAATCCCTGGCATGGTACTGGTTTTTCTATATCAAGAATCAAGGAATGAAAGAAATACAGTTGAAAGTAAAGAAGGTAGCATTGCAAAGAACGTTATGCTCCCCAAAGCTTGGTGCTCTCAGAGGAAATAAAAGAGGAATCTAGAAGTCTGACACAAGTGAAAAAGTTCTTCTCAAAATTTGTACTAGACAGATTGCTGTTGCCCCTGATAGTTCTTCAATTCTTGACATCCTGAATGTACATCCATTTATTGCGGTATGAATGTATATTCATCTTTCATTCCTGTATTAAGTCTTGCCAAAATATTAGTTCATATGTATTTCAACAGCAACAGAAGTTACTATTCCACAGCAGAAAGGAGCTCATATAGCTGGAAGTAGCTAGAACATGGAATACTTTCAAGCATGTCATGAGGGTTTTCTCATTTACTTTGCCTAGCACTGATGTTACAGAGATAAGTAGCACATTCCAAATGTCAAACTGCTTCAAGTTTATGAAGGAGAAACACAAACATATAAATGACATTAATATGACAGATACTAGGAGAACACAATCTTAAGAACATGGTAAAGTGAACCAATGAAAAGAAGATAAGAAAGGGAATTCCATGTCAAATAAGCAATTGAAGCAAAGAGAAGGAAGGTGAACAGAGATCTAAGGGTCCAAAAGCAGTTTGATGGGCTGTACAATTATTAAGTAAAAGAAAGGGAATCAAAGAGGAGCCTGGAGAAGTACCATGATTAGTTCCTGATTGACTTTGTTTAACAAACACAGAAATTTTGATTTTCTGCCAAAGGTAGTGTGAATACATTGAAGTTTCCCATAGGACAGAGATAAGAGAATAGTTAACTTTAAAAGATAACCTTGGTTGCATTTTTAATAGTGGATAAAAAGTATTTGATGCCAAAGGCAGGAGATCAGTTAATTGGATGTATCTTAGTTAAGAGAAATCTGATTTAGGACTATGGAACTGGAACTGTTAATGCCAGGAAAGGCATTAACACATTTTGAGAAATGTTGCTGAGATTTATTTGGTGGCTATAAATGTTTTTTTTAAACAGTAAATAAATAAATAAATAAATAAATAAATAAATAAACAAACAAACAAACAAATGAACCAAAGCTAGCATGACTATCAGGTGGTTTGAATTGCAAATTAAATGTCTTTCACTAAGACAGAAGATGTAAAGTTCAAGACTTGATACACTGATCAGAGCATATGGTTAGCGAGGTCAAGGGCAGATAGAGAGAAAATTTGGGTTCAGGAATGTTGGGAGCCAGTCCTAATGGGCATGCGCGCAAGATGGCGCCCGCACTCCGCCTATACCGCTCCCCCGCCCATCGTGTGCCCAAGATGGCGCCTACATCCTGCTTCCGGGTTCTTGCTCAGGTTGCAACCAGCACCAAATATGGCTACACACAATCTGCCCCG
>PVJX010007865.1:0-68562 GCA_004027295.1 Dolichotis patagonum | reverse complement strand
TACTCAGCCACCTGATATTTGACAAAGGGGCTAAACATGTTCACTGGAGGAAGGATAGCCTCTTTAATAAATGGTGTTGGAAAAATTGGCTCTCCACATGCAGAAGACTGAAACTAGATCCATGCCTATCACCATGCACAAAACTAAAGTCTAAATGGATCAAAGACCTAAACATTAAAACAGAAACACTAAATCTACTGGAAGATAAGGTAGGTAGAAATCTTGGAGACATAGGTGTAGGCAGAGAATTCATGAACAAAACACAAACTGCACAGGAAACACTTCAGAGAATCAACAACTGGGATCTCATATTATTGAAAAGTTTCTGCACTTCAAAAGAAATCACCATCAGAGTGAAAAGAAAACCCACAGAATGGGAAAGAATTTTAGCCAGCAACCCCTCAGACAAAGGACTTATATCAAGAACATATAAAGAATTGAAAAACATCAACCCCCCCAAATTCAAGGACCCTCTCCAAAAATGGGCAGCTGAGATGAACACACAGTTCTCAGATGAAGATATACAAATGGCAAACAAATACATGAAGAAATGTTCACCATCACTGGTCATTCGAGAAATGCAAATTAAAACAACATTGAGATATCATCTCACACTGGAAAGAATAGCTGCCATCAAGAAATCAACTGATAACAAATGTTGGCGAGGCTGTGGGGAAAAAGGAACACTGCTCCACTGTGGGAGTGTAGACTGGTGCAGCCACTATGGAAATCAGTATGGAGAATTCTCAGAAGACTAGGATGGAAGCTCCATTCAACCCAGCTATTCCCCTCCTGGGTATTTTCCCAGAGAAAATGAAAAGTTCATATCACAGTGATATATGTCTACCCATGTTCATAGCAGCACAATTTGTAACAGCTAAATCTTAGCAACAACCAAGATGCCATCAACAGCAGGCTGGATGAAAAAGATGTGGTATTTTTATACAATGGAATATTACTCAGATATAAAAAAGATGATCTTGAGGCCTTTATAGGGAAATGGGGACAACTTGAGACTATCCTCATTAGTGAAATAAATAAGAATCATATTTATAAATATCACATTGTTTTTCTAGTGTAAAAAGTAATAAGAACTGTAGGAGTAATAAAACCCAAAATGTGTAATTGCTACTGTAAAAAAGAGAGGAAAAGAAAGTACTCTAAAGGATATAACCACATGTATGTTTAAGTGTGTAAGATAGATGACCATATTACTGTTTTTGTTAGAGTGTTGAGCAGAACCATTAACAAGCTCATTGTTTGAATGTGTACTTTGTATGTTTTAACTTTGTAACTTGAACAACTATTTCCAATGATGACAGTATGTAACTTATCAAGTGGTGATTTCTTAGTATTTTTGTTTTTGTTTTTGTTTTGTTGTGGTTGTTCTTTTTTTCTTTTTTTTTTCTTTCCCTTTTGGAATTCTGTATTGTTGCTACCCTCTTTCTGTTTTGTTTGGGTTTTTTTTTCTTTCTTCTCTTTAAATAAAAATTTTTTTAAAAAAAGAAACACATGTAACTCAGAAAGAAATTGATATTCATAGGCTGAAACTCAAAGTATGGAAAATAATTTTTGATGCAACAGGAATGCAGAAAAATCAAGGGTAGCTATTCTGCTTGCAAAGCGAGTTTCAAACCAAGAATGATCAAAACAAATCAAGAATGTCATTACATTCTTGTTGGGGAAAAACTTGTTGGGGAAAAAGAAAAGATATAGCAATCACAAACATGTATGCACCAAATATGGGAACTCTCAACTATATAAGACAATTAATAATAGATACAAAAAATAAAATAGTTACCAAAGATGGCAGACCAGTAGGTAGCAGGAGAGATATCCTCTCTGAGAGAGACACCTTAAATGCCAGAATTTAACACCCTGGAGAGACCCAAACAGAGAGAGATGGACTCTCTCAACCTAGGAAGAAACTAAAGTTAAAAAAAACACTCAAATATGAGGTCCCAGGGCTACCATTAGTGAAGCTAAGTTCAGCAAGCATGGCACCCTACTAGAGCTGCCTGAATTCCTGCCTGAGAGCGACCTGACTGAATGAAGTATGCTGATGTGACTGGCTTGAGCGGCCGGAGCGTGGAGCTGAACATCCCTGCGTGCGGCTCACCCAGACCTGACCCTGCACACGACCCACCCAGAGTCACTGTGAATTTTCGCCGCAGCCATGCTGAAGTTGGAGGTCGGGGAACCCAGCAGTTCTCAGGGACCGGCATCAACACGCGGTGAGTGATGGGAATAAAACACGGGAAAGGGGAAACTGACTGGAAGATATGTTGGATTTGGGCAGGACAGACTTAACTCCATAAGGAAGTAGCTTCAGTTGGTTGCTCCCTCGCCAAGTGGATTGGTGGAATCTGCTAGGATTGGGCTGTACCCCTTCCAGGGACCCAGTGGGTTGCTACAAACTAATTCCCTGAGCACAGCCACACACTGATGTCATGAAGGCCTGCAAAGGTTGACTGGCCTGGAGAAGAGGAGCCAGCACATACTGCACTTGCTTGAACTTCACTCTCTGATAGTGGCCGGCAGAGGGCAGAAATCCCGAGCCTGCATGTGCCAGAGGAGCCTTAACCAACAAGAAAAGGGGTTGGGAATTACACTGTACACTTGTATGGAAGGAACCAAAAACATGATAAGAGGGAGAAATAAGAAAAAAAAAACCCAGCCCCCAACCCTGAGAACATTGATCCAGGAGAGGTAAATACAAAAGTGATTGAGGGCAGCAAACATGCAACATCAAACACAGCAGTAGCAGACATAAAGAGATATCTTCAGGACCTCGTAAGCAGGATCAAAACTGAAATATTAATTCAAATTAAACAAGAGATAAGTAGATTAATAAAAGAAAGGCTGGGCACCTCTCAAGAAGACACAGACAGAAGAATGGAGGAACACAAAAGGAGAGAAACGTTTAATGAAGAAAACAAGAAAAACCTAGAATTCATGAAGCAAATTCAAACAGATTATCAGGAAACTAAAGACTCCATAGAAAATTGTCAAAACTGCTTGAAAGAAACCAAAGATAGACTATCAAAAATTGAACACAGGCCTGCAATGTGTGATCATGAAAGGGAATATCTCTTAAAAAGAACAAGGGAGCAGGCAGTAACAACTGGAAGGCTAGAGGATGACAAGAAGATCTATAACTTAACAATAAAGCATGTGAATGAAGAAGCAGGAGTCAAAACAGAAGAACTGCAAAGGCTATTCACAGAAATCATTAAGGAAAATTTCCCAAGCATAGAAAAAGGAAATGATACGCAGATGTATGAAGCATACAGAACTCCAGCCACCTACAACCAAAACAGAGCTACACCTAGACACATAATAATCAAGATCCCAGAAATTCAATATAAGAACAACCTCCAGCCCAGATTGATGTATCCTGAAAAACTCTCTCTAGAAATTAATGGAGAAACAAGATGCTTCCATGACAAAGAGGAACTTGGAGAATTTGTGACCACCAATCCAACCCTACAAAAAATATTGAAGGATATTTTAGAGAGAGAGAACAAGAATACGAGCATTTCAGGAATAATGGCAGAGAGGCCTCAGTGAACGGGGCAGACAATGCAGTGGAACAGAAAAATAGACAACCAATGGCAGAAAAACAGATTAGCAGAAATAAGGCAGAAATAAGATTGGCTGTAATCTCTAGTATAGATGGCCTTGAAATATTAACAGAGAGAAACACAGGCAGAGTAGATCAGGAGACAGGGTCTATTGAGATGCTCTATATAGGGAGGCAGTGGGACCCAAAACAAGCAGTGCACCCTATGGGAGTGAAAGGGGAGGAATTGCCTAAAAAAGGAAGGCAGAGGATATTGTTAATTGGGTAACAAGATTTAAAATTTATATTATTCTCATCACTCTGCTTGTATGGATTACATGCTGTTCCAGTTTGTCTACTTACACTAGACTTGAAGACATGGTCAGCTATCCCAAAAATAAGAGGACATATTATGGTAATCATCCCTAATTTCCTATCAACTTAATCTGAAGCCCTTTATAACTTATACTGTCTTATTATGACTGATATTATTTGAATCTGGTTTGTTAGATTGCTACTTTGCATTGACTGATTTTATTTAAATCTGTTATGATGGATAGCATCAAGTCTAAGAGTATAGGCAACTACACTGAAGATGATAAAATTCATTAAGATACCCACTCTGGTTTGATTATTACTTGCTTTTGAAGTCTTATAATGTCTCCAATGCTTTGTTTTTATTAATGTTGTTATATACTGCTGAGACACCATGGTAACCATTGTAGATCACCATGTATTGCAGTTGTATATGACTTTTTTGCTTCATGCTTTTCTAGGAATTGTTTTGTTTTATCTTTCTTTGTTTTGTTTTTACCTCTAATATAGAAATGATAGATATACATGTAGAGACTCATGCATGTGTAGAGCGTATAAACAGTTACAAGAACCAACTATATAACACATGTTGAAATGAACAACTACTTTGAAGAAAGAGACACTACAGTACCCAATGCTGATTCCATTATGTCATGATATGTAATCCAGCAAAAATATCATTCTTTGTTCAAAGTGATTTTAGCTTATTTTATTTTGTTTAAGTTCAACACACATGAAGGTATGGACAGCGGTTTCTAGGAGAATGAGAGACACTATGACAGCCATTCTCGGCTTCCCTGTTGTCTGGTCTTGAAGACCTGAAACGCACTCCTCATCCTGCTCAGATCAATTCCATACTATGTTGTTTCATGTGAATTCCCTGTATGTGACAATATGGACAACTATTTGGAAGAAAACAAGAGTCAAATATGATAGAGAGTGAATATCTCTGATTGTCTAGTTTTGGAATTTATGTCCCTTACATTGTTTTCTTGTGATCCACTTTGTTCTGTTTTGTTGTGTTTAATTTTTCTCTTTTGATATAATTGCACGTACATTTGAGTGGGTAAGATGGATGACCATATTGCTGTTTTTTTGTCAGATCATGGAACAGAACTGTTAACAGACTCACTGTTTGAATGTCTACTTTACATGTTTTAACTTTATAATTTGAACAACTATTTCTAAGAAGTCAGTATGTAATTTGTCAAGCAATAATCTCTTAGGTTTTTTCTGTTGTTGTTCTTTTCCTTTTTTCCTTGGAATTCTGTATTGTTGCTACTCTTTATTCTGTTTGTTTTCTTTTCTTTCTTCTCATTAAATAAAATTTAAAACAAATAAAATAAAATAAACAATAATATGATTGTAATACCCCATTGTCACAAACAGATAGATCAACTAAAATCAGCAAAGAAACATTAGAACTGAAGCAAACTTGGTAATAAAAGAATTTAGTAGATGTTTTCAGAGTATTGCAACCAACAACATCAGAAAACACATTCTTCTCAGGTACATATGGAACATTCTCTACAATAGACCATATACCAGCCAGTAGAACATGCTTAAGTAAATGCAAAGGAATAGAAATTATCCCATGCATACTATGTGACTATAGTGCAGGGAAATTGGACATTATGGCAAAAGAAACCACAAAAACTTCATAAACACATGGAAATAAAGTAACACCCTTATAAATAACCAATGGGTCACTGATGAGATAAAGGAAGAATTTAAAAAATATCTACAACTGGGCCGGGGATTTAGCTCAGTGGCTTAAGCGCCTGCCTGGCAAGTGTAAGGTCGTGAGTTCGATCCCTGGTAACAAAAAAAAAAAAAATATCTAAAACCAAACTAGAATGCACATATAACTTTCTGGAGCTTGTAAGTTGCAAGGAGATCAGTTCTAAGAGGAAAATGTACAGTGATGAATTCTTACATCAGGAAAACCAGAATGATCACAAATAAACAACCTAATATTACACCTCAAGCTTCTAGAAAAAAGAGCAAGACAAACCTAAAGCTCATAGAAGGGAGGAAATTATAAAGATCAGAGCAGAAAATTAATGCAATGGGGACCAATAAAAAATATAAAAATTAATTATTTGAAGAATTGGTTCATTGAAAGAGTAAATAAAATTTATAAAACTTTAGCCAATCTTATTTAAAAAATAAAAGTCTCAGATTCATGTACTGAGTAATGAAAAGAGTGAAGTCACTACAGATTTTGTGAAAATTGAGATCTATATCTACATGGAAAACCTTTATTCTAATAGGATGTAAAACACAGAAGACATGGACAGATTCCTAGATATGTATGAATTGCCAAAATTGAACCAAGAAGATATACAGACTCTGAATAACCTACTGTCAGCTAATGAGATTGAAAAATGTAACTAAAAACCTACCAACAAATAAATGCTCAAGTCCTGATGGATTAACTTCTGAATTGTATAAGAAATTTAGAGACGATTTAATTCCAATACCCTTCAAATTCATTAATGAAATTGAAAGGGAAGCAATACTGCCTAAATCTTTCCTGGAGGCAAGTATCACCCTGATACCAAAACCATAAAAAGATCCAACTAAAAAAGAGAACTATAGACCAATCTCCTTAGTGAACATAGATGCAAAAATCCTCAATAATATTCTGGCAAACAGAATACAGCAAATCATTAAGAAGATTATATACCACGACAAAGTGAGATTCAACCCAGCAATGCAGGGTTACACAAATTAATAAATGTAATACATCACACCGATGGAGCCAAAGATAATTCACATGATCAACTCAATAGATGCACAAAAATCTTTTGATAAATTCCAGAATTCATTCATTATAAAAACCCTACAGAAAATCAGAATAGATGGTCTTTACCTCAATATCTGATGAAACACATCTATCATAACCCAACAGCCAACATCACACTAAATGGACAAAAACTGAAAGTTTTCATCCTAAAATCAGGAACAATGCAGGGATGTCCACTATCATCACTATTATACAATATAGTTCTGGAAACATTAGCTGGAGCAGTTAGACAAAAGAGATAAATAAAAGTAAGAAAGATAGAAAAGGAAGAACTTAAACTATCATTATTTACAGATGACATGATGCTCTACATAGAAGACCCCAAAACTCCACCAAAAGACTCCTAAAGTTAATGAACAAATTCAGTAACATAACTGAATACAAAATCAATACTAAGAAATCAATATCACACAAACAACAAACTCACTGAGCAATAAATTAGGGAAACAACACCTTTCACAGTCACATCCAAAAAATGAAATATTTAGACATCAATCTAGCTAAAGAAGTAAAGACTCTATGTATTGAAAATTACAGAACTCTGAAAACAGAGTTTGAAGAGGATATCAGAAAATGAAAATATATCCCTTATTCATGGATAGGAAGAACCAACACTGTGAAAATGGCCATGCTCCCCAAATCGCTATACAGATTTACTGCAATTTACTGATCAGATTTACTGATCAAAATACCATTATCATACCTCACAGAAATAGAGAAAAATTCCTAAAATTTGTTTGGAATCAGAGGAAACCTAAGACAGCAAAGGCAAGGCAGGAGGCATCACAATCTTTGACTTGAAATTGTACTACTAAAGCTACTGTGAAAATATCAGTATGTACTGCCAAAAAACAGACCTGAGAACCAGTAGAACAGATCAGAAGATGCAGACATAACTACAAACACACTTAATCACCTTATCATTGACAAATGGGGCAAAACATGTTCACTAGAAGAAACATAGTCTCTTTAATAAATTCTTCTAGAAATACTGGCTCTCTGCATGCTGAAGACTAAAACTAGACCCATGTCTATCACCATGCACTAAACTAAAGTTGAAATGGATCAAAGATGTAAATCTTAAAACAGAAACACTAAATCTACTGGAAGACAAAGTAGATAAAAATCTTGAAGACATAGGGGTAGGCAGAAACTTCATGAATAAAACCCAAACAGGATAGGAAACACGTCAAAGAATCAACTACTGGGATTTCATCTTATTTAAAACATTTTGCTCATCAAAAGAAATCACCAATATAGTGAAAAGACAACTCACAAAGTGGGAAAACATTTTATCAAATTTTCCCTCAGATAAAGGATGTACATCTAGAACATTTAAAGAGTTGAAAACCATCAGACTCCTCAAATTCAAAGACCCAATCCAAATATGGTCAGCTGAGATGCGTACGCACTTCTCAGATAAAATAATCATATATGAAATTATTACATATATATGAAATAAATACATGAAAAAATGTTTAATATCATTGGTCATTTGAGAGATACAAAGTAAAACAACACTGAAGTCATATCTCACTCCAGAAAAAATGGCTGTCATCAGGAAATTAACCAATAACAAATATTCATGGAACTGGAGGAAAAATGAATTTTTTTCCCCTGTTGGTGGGAGTGGAAACTGGTGCAACCACTATTGAGATCAGTGTGGAGAGTCCTGAAACATTAGGATTGGTGGTTCCATTCAACCCATCTATTCCCCTTCTGAGTATTTTCCTAGAGTAATTAGAAGCATCATACCACAGTGATATATGTGCACCCATGTCTATAGCAGCACAATTTGTAATAGCTAAATCTTGGAAACAACTCAAATAAATGCCCATCATCCAAGGAATGGATAAAAGAGATGTGATTTTTTTATACAATGGAGTACTACTCAGCCATAAAGAAGGATAAACTTGAGACATTTGTAGGGAAATGGATACAACTTGAGCCCATACTCTTAAGTGAAAAAAATCAGACTTGCACATGTAAACATTGTATTGTCTCAGTGTAAGAAACTGAAAGAGTAAATAAGGTTCAAAATGTAAAATGGATACTCTGAAAGGGGAAGAAATTGCTCAAAAGGAAAGAACAACTGGAATGGGGAAAAGGAGAAAAGAAGGAAGGGAAAATTATATATATATATATAACCTGAGATAATCATACTACTAATTTCTATTAGTTCATTGAAAAGAACAGTTTGTAGCAATATAGTTTGATCAATTTTTCATGCCTATATCTTGTAATATGAGCAACTACTTTGAAGAAAACAATGCACAGTGTGCTAACCATCATAACTCTCCTAAAATCTTATTTTTAAATTTTTTATCATTGTTTCTATAGCTTTTTATTCATTAAAATGAAAAACACAATAGTCCCAGCCTTTTCTTTCCCTCTTTAGCCCCCTTTTCCTCCTCTCTCTCCTGGTGAGCACTCTCTTGTCCATCTCTCCAACAACTCTTTCTTCCTTTTTCCCCTCACACAGCACCACTCTAAACTGCAAACCACCTAGGGAAGACAAACAGTGCTAGTGCTGAGATTGGTTCTTAAGTAACGTAGCAGGAGGTGAGAGTTTGGTGAACAGAGCCTAGAGCCTGACAGTATTGCATGCTCTGGAGACTTCTGCAATGACTCTAGACACCAAAATATCAGGAAGATAGATCCCTGGATCTCCATGATTCTACAATTCAGAAGCTCAGAAGATGTCTGATACATAGAGTGCATCTCTGTGATTAATTACTAAAGTCTCAGACATTTGCCCATGCAGTTTGGGAGGAAGTGGCCTAGGAATACTTGTAATATGTCACTTCCTCCTACCAAGAATTGTTTTAGTTTATACCCGTAAATTATGGAAGTATTCATTACTCATTTCTATCTTTTTTATTTTTTATCATTTGAAAATTAGTTCATTAAACAAATCTATGCAGGATCTGCTGTGTAATGGTATTATAGAAAGCTAAGCTAGGCAGAAATATTGTAGACAGTCAGATAAGGATGGGCCCTTGAGAGAACCATGAGAAAGGTGAAACATATCTCAACTGTGGCCAGAGACATATCTGTTGGAGATGAGGCTTCAAAATAAAGACAAAATGAGCAGGCCTGTACACTTCCTCCAAGGACAAACATCTGGCCTAATAAAGTGTTCAGCAGACATCAATCACCCCGGTGGGTAACCAAAACCCCAGACCCATCACTTCTTTAAAAAAAAAACTTTGTTCTTTCTATGGACCTTGCTACATGAGTTGCTTCCTTTCCCCACTGAATGATTATTACCTAATGACTATCCTTATTGTTTAATCATAGCTGTAATCCACACTGTACCCTTGTGGGTACTGCTCTGTAAAACTTTCCTGAAAAGTGAGTTCCTTGAATCACCCACTTGAGATCCTTCCTGTTCCTCTGACAGGAACTTTTTATCCTATTAATAAATGCCCTCCTATTCTTAGCCTCTGTCATTCCTTAAATTCTTTCTCCAATATTTAGAGGACATGAACTCAACATATTGGATGTCTAACAGCTTGAGAGTTAGATCATATTTGGAGGTTCAGTGGTGTCAGGAGTCCACTGGGGGAGACAAGACCAGATGCTAGTTAGGGGAAGGAAAGGACCCTCTAGCTCCCAATATGTCTTGTTGCGGTGGATTTTATTGCTGTTCCTAACAACAGAAGGTTTTTGCTATTGTCTCAGAACATTCTCCCCTTTGCTGTGAGTGAGTCACTTATGTTCACCTGAGGCCCCATTACGGACTGTCACCACAGGGCAGACATCTGCAAGCCACTGTGAGGGCTGGCATGCCCGTTGCAGGTTAATTTGGTACCTGCTGCATCTAAGCAGAAGGTGTACTGTAAACACCATTGGGAGGATTTCTACAGGCTCCTTTTCATTCTCTCAGCCATAGAGACATCTGGTTCCCAGTAGAAGATGGTAACTGACACGCAGATGTCAAACAAATGGAAGAAGAAACAAATGGAAGCTTTCTGTTCCTCCCTGTTCAACAGACAACATAGTCTTGTGCTATGCCAGCCATGTCCCTAATGGACTTGATCTACTGGGTGTCATGTGACCAGAATAGTTTTCAGCCCTGGAAAAATGAATACTGCTACTTTCAATAATGTAGTCATTGACATCAAATGCAAGGTCACATCATATGATTCTACCCATGGCAAATTCCTTAACACAGATTGAAACCAGAAACTTGGCCTAATGGAAAGTACATTTCCATCTTCCAGAAGTGAAATCACCCCACTCCAAATGATATGATGCTGGTGCTAAATACATTGCAGAATCTTCTAAAGTCTTCACTGCCATGGAGAAGACCAGAAGTCACTTGAAGGGTAGAAACTAAAGGGTCATTATCTCTGTCTCTTCTGCTAGCACTACCTGTGTTTGTGATGGAAATGAACCATAAGGAGCACAATTCACTCAAGATCGTGATCATTGGCAATGCCTACGACACCCAGAGCTCAGCCACCCACAGTCAGAATCATCATGACCACTTTGCACCATGGCGGGACTCATGATGACAATCCATGCCATCACTGTCACCCATGAATGGCCCATCTGGAAAACTGTGGTGTGATGGCCGTAGAGCTGCCCAAAACCACATCCTTGTATACACTGGAATTGCCAAGGCCACAGGCAAGATGACCGTTGAGCTGAATGGGAAGCTCATTGGCCCGGCCTTCTGAGTACCCAGTCCCAGTGTGACAGCTGTGGACCTACCCTGCCATCTGGAGAAAACTATCAAATATAATGACATGAGAAGATGCTGAAACAGGCATTACAGAGCCACCTGAAGGTGTCCTGGGCTACACTGAGGGACAGGTTGCCTCCTGTAACTTAAGCAGTCACACCAACTCTTTTAACTTCAATGATGGGACATCCGCTTTCAATGACTTCTTTATCAAGCTCATTTCTCACTATGACAATGAATTTGACTACAGCAACAGGATACTGAAGCTTACAGCCCACGTGGCCTCTGAGGAGTAAGAGTTCTGAGACCGCCCATGCCATCCAGAACATGAGAAAAGCAAGAGGCTTCACCTTCCAGAGAGTCTGTGTCCCAGCTCGGTCCCCCAACACACTGAGCATCTCCCCTTTTCACAGTGTTCAGCTTAGTCCTCTGAAGAAGGAGAGAGACTTTGGAGACCTGTTTGTCAGATACCATCAATAAAGTCCTTTGAAACTGAAAATAACAAAAAGAAGAAACATGCATTTTACAACCTTTGAAACCTGCAGTTTTTTACTAATACAGCAAAATTGAATCAGCCATAGAAAATTGTTCCATAATTCTGACCATGTTATTCCCTGAGATTAACACTGAGAGTTATCATTAATTTTTGTCTATGAAATGATGGATTGATTTTTCTTGTTTCAGTAGAAAGAAGTATCTCAATAACTCTTCCCACAGAGGACTATGGGGGCTCTTATCATTCAGGACAGTTACGTAGCTTTTGCACAATTAAAAGAGTGTAAGTAGAGGTCACATGGCTTGGGGGGAAAACACTGAAAAAAGAAAGAATCCTAGGTTTAGTCAGTTCTAATGCTAAAAATTAGACACTTTCTTATTCAGGCTTAAGTGTTCCTATCAGTGAAGAGTTTCAAGAACAAATGTCCAAGTGCCTTTCTTTTAATAAAGTTACCTTATTTAGCTTGCCTGAACATATAAATTCCAGAAGATCATTTTGCACTCAGGTGATCAATTTGTGTCTATTTATCAAACCTCTCCAGTGTGTGGCCCAGTACAAGCCGTGATATAGACATTCAGTAAATGTTTGCTGAATGAACTAGAAGATGAATGAAAACATGAGCAAGTGAGTTTGTTTAGAAAACAGATTGAAAGCTGTGCTGTGTGAGGCTAAAAATCTTAGCAGTAGCCACTATGATCACAGAGATGGAAAAGATACCAGCCCAACATGAGAGGAGGCATAGATACAGTAAGAGCCTCTGCACTAGGGAAAGGCCAAGGACACAGTAACACATAGAGTGGTATTTGAGAAGGCTTTCCACTACTCAAGACATTTGCATGGGTATTAGGAGTATTTTCAGAGTCACAGTCAAAAAGTAGCTGTTTAGGGATTACAGAATATCAGTTGGGTGCGATATATTCCCTTAAGCACCATATAAAAATGGTTCAAGAAACTTAAGAGAAACAGGAGGATAATAAAATGCAGGCTTCCATAAATTGGAAATAATGGAGAAAACAGAACCCTTCCAACTTCTGTTATGGAGACATCCCTAGAGATAGTAATGTAAGAAAAAAGATTTTTTTTTTCTCAAGTCTAGGTGTGAGGTTCAATCACCATATACTAAATAAGGAGTCAATAATATTACTTTTATAAACTGTGTATGTAGTTGTTTTTAAAAGGGCTGTGGACAGGTCTCCTGTCAGTCTGAGAAAAGCTGAAGAATTTTGATTAGCCCAGAAGAACACTTATTAGCCAGTAGTCTCAAGTACCACCATTTTCCCACTCATTGAGAACTCATTCAGACTTATATAGCACATTACATTTAATTAATTGAGTGTTTATGCGTTAAGGAGTTATTTGCTTGTGACTATAGTGAAATTTCCAGGATTTATGACAGGAACATTTTAGAACAGCAACTTGTGTTTTCCTCTGATTTGTATGGCTTCATTCATTATAATTTTTCCTGATGTTTTGCCTACCATATTATTAACTTCTCCAAAGCAATGAAATACCAGCTTGTCTTCTCGCAGCAGAGAAATGAGAGGGATAATTATAAATGTGGAAATCCCAGTGAAAACATGCTCTATTGAAACAGGCTGGCGATCCAAGAAGGAGTTCCCTGGATTTATGGAGACTATTTTAAAAAAGGCAAACTCACGCTAAACAGATCCATTTTTTCATCCAGCATCTTGGATACCTCATATTCAGGAAAAATAAGTTGCCTATAAATATATATTTATATTTTATATACATTAATGTCATAATGGGAAAGAATTTACAGTTTACTCCAAGTCAGGAAGCCCAAACAAATCATCAAGTCTGCAAGTACATCCCGTGCATAAATATTTAATCGCCGCAAAGTGTTCCTTCAAAATAAGGGTTGGTAAACACAATATTTTAACTGACAACAGAGGCGATAGTAAGATGTGTTGCTTGTGACTCCCAGTTCCTTGAGGTCTTGAATCGCGGAAGGAAGGCTGGTGTGAGGCGGACGTCCGTGCTGTCGATGCAGACGCAGACGTGGAGGGTAATCTGGTGAATCAATTCCAGCCAGGGCTGTAGATCAGCAGCTACTTTACAAAGCGCCAGGGCTGACAGGACCACCAGAGTCATCTGTGTTTATTGTTCAACCAGGTGTTTGGGGGCTATCCAGGCTCAACGCAGATCATGGGAAGAAACCAGCAGAGGGAGGAACAGGCCAGGGAGGGGCCGGGGCAGGGCTGAGGACTGGCCAGGGGCAGGCTGCCCTCCCGTGTGAGAGCATGTTTGTATTATGACATCCTGCAGGCTCCATTGTTATTTCTCACAACATCATGGCCAGTGTCGGGCACCCTGGCCATCCGGGTGGCCTCTCATAAAAGGGGAAAGAAAAGCCCCGTGATTTACATTCCTCCTTCAGAGAGACTCCCTGCCCTTTCACTTCACGTTGCCGTGTTTCCTCTCCCTGTTCTGACATTTCACTTACGTTTACACAACCTCTAGGCTTGCCACACGTTTCAAACTTATATTCATTAAGAGGAAAATTAGTTTGAAAAATAATTACCAATCTCAGTTCCTACTCTCCGAATAGGTGCTGCAGAGCAGCTGGGCGATGTAAAGTCAGTTCTCTCTGAGGAGATGTGGAGAAGAGAAGGAAATGGATTTGCAAATAAAGGTTACCAGAGTGTGCTGCTGAGGTGCTGGGGGGAGACCGAGTTCATAATGGCTAGTTTTGTTATTTCACTTAAAAAAAGAAGAGGTTTGTTTCGGGGTAAGATATTCATCATCCAACTGGGACAGGAAGATCCTATATGGCAAGGAAGTTGAGAAACCCTGGAACTTCAGAGAAAGTGGGAAATTGCTGTGTGTGAGGCAGGAAATGGAGTCCACTCTGCTCCTAAAGTGCAGGAGAGAGGAGGACATCAAAGAGACTGAGGCCGTAAAAGGGCTGCATTCACTGAAAGATGAGAGAAAATCTCGTTCCTCAGGTGGCCAAATAAAATTTGAGGGGAAGTAAGTATTAAATACAAATTGTGCAACTTTCCCAGATTCCTTTGATTATCTTCTACCTCCTTTCTGTCCAGTGGGGCTCCAGATACAACATTTGCTCCTCTACAACTGGACTCTGATGACCCAGGGGCTACAAAATCTGGTCATCAGCCGAGAGACCAGGTGATACAACATGGAGGAAAGAAAAGAGTTTCTGCCCTGGGGAGGAACTTGGACCAATGGGAAAGGAAAGACACGTGGATCCTGAGACATGAATCCATCTTTGATTTCCCCATCCTTGGACTTCCACTGAGTCCCCTTTTTTACCTACCAGATGCCCCTGTGCAGTGACCAAGTACTGTACACCAAAATGTACATACCTGAGAATCTCTTGTATCTCTTTGAAGCTTGTTGTGAAGCAGAGACCAGCATGGTGATGCCTAACTTCACGTCACTTGCATATTTCTATGCCTCACTTTCCCTTTGCCCCACCCTCACAACCCTGGCACTGCACATCCAAATAGGAAAATAGTATTTCACCCCTTATCTCAAGCTTTACTTCGTGGAGACCTGATATTAGGATATACTTTAATACCACAAATTATGTGACTCCCCTCATTCTCCCAAGCTTTTAAAAAGTTTCAGCTAGCTCAAGGATTTTTGAGGCAGTGATGTCTTTTGGTGATAATAAAATAAAGGACTGAGCTTTGCATTTGATCACTTTAGTTTAGGTTGTTGGGATATTACAGAAGCACAGAATCCTGGAGGCCTAGCTGGCCTTGACAACCATCAATAAAACCCAAAACCATTTGCAAAAACCCCGAGACAGGTCATTATTACTTGAATCAACTCTCAGGACTCCTAGTATCCTCATTTTATCAATAAGAAAAGCAGCAGTACGAGAAATTAAACTACTTGTTCAGCATGCGAGTGCTAGTTAAAGGTAAGACTCAGCCTGCCAGCTCCAACACAATGTTTACTCGACTTCTGCACATTACCCTTTCAAATAAGCTAATATTTTTGAACTTCAGAATATTTGTAAATGATAGAATAGCATATTGTCAATATTCTGGAGAAATAGTACATTCAGCTGTTTGAGAGAAATTGGCATTTCAACTACTTATGTAACAAAACAATGTTCATGATGTAAATAAAACTGAATATAAAATGGTATATATGTTATATTTTCTGTAATCTGAAACATTAAGTAAAAAATATGGACATCTCAGATATTTTTTATTTCATTAGGTGATTTTTAAATTATTCTTATGTAGACATTTCACCAGGAACTACAGGTATACATAGTTTAATCAGTTTGATTCTACCTGAAAGAAACTGATTATGGATCAAAGGAACATATTTGAACTGGTAGTCATGACACACTGTGCTAATGGCAATAAACAAAATGATCAGAGAAATGCACTGTAATAGTCAGTCTTTCACTGTGAAGTCCCTACCAATGAGAACCTGAAACCCAGAACTCAAACCATGGAAAGGCTCAGAAAGATATGACATTCATGATTAATTTTTGTGAGTCTCAAAGCAATAGATAAAGGTTCCGGAACTTTTGATTTTCAATGCCTTATTTTTCAATCCACAACTTTTAATGTCACTTTTCATTATAAGTAGAACTTCCAGAAAAATAATCCAAACTTAGCCTTTTCAACAACCTTGTAGTTGGAACCAATGCCAACTTCAATGCTAAAAGTCAGAGAGTTCATTATCAAAATTAACACCCACAGGAGGCAAGAAATAGAGCTCTGTCTGATCTTTTTAAAATGCTGAACTCATTTAAACACTGAGACGAAAGATTCCAAGGAAGAACAGTAATATTCATAAAGAAAGAAAGAATCCACTTTTAGTCTGAACTTTGTTATCTATCCTCTTATTTTCAGAAATAACTTGCACTGTAGTCGATACCACAGAATTCCCTTAAAAAGGCTTATTAAAACCTTAAAATTCAATATTCAACTATCGGTTTTGCATATTTAACACATGCAGAGGCATATCTACTTAAAAAATACTGTATTTAATAGATTGAAATATGCTTTCTGAAACCTCATAAAAGATAAGGAGTTTGAGTTGTGATAACGTAGCTTACAAATTTCACGTAAGCCTCTTTCAAGTAGCATGCTGAATATTTCTGATATGATGTACCTATTCCTCAGAGACCAAGGAGCCAGTGCATGCTCTAATGCTCAGGATGGACATTAAATTTCATTGTAATACACAACCTATGAAATGTTTCCCAGGAATTTCTGCTTCCTGGGACTCATGTTCTTGTGACATCCTTTATGTGTGGTTCAATCTGAAACATATGACAAAGGTGATAGGATGTCTTTCCCCAAGTTAGTGTACAAATGACTGTAATTTCCATCTTTCTCTTCTTTCTTCTCTTTCTCTCATTCTGTAAACTGTCATATTGAGTAGTTCTATGGATAGAACCATGGGTCAAGGAACCAGCATTCTGATCAAAGACTTCCAACAGCCTGTGAGTGAATAAGTTTAAATGTAAACCCTCCTCACAAGCTTGGAGATGATTTCAGCCTCAGCTAATACCTTTGACTGCAGATTATGATAAATGCTAAGGCTGAGGATCTAGTTATACTCTGCCAAAATTCACTCACCCTTGTAAATCAGTAGATGGTTAGTGTTCCCTGAAGTTGTGAAGTTTGGGGATCCTGATTATGCAACGCATAATTGATACCATCATCTTTTCCTGACTTTAAGATAATCTCTCTGTACATCATCACACAAGTATATCCTAAAGCTCCAGCTAAAGTAAAATCACAAATAAAGAATAACAGAAAACTCAAGATCACAAATCATCTTATATTATTATTTAGAACTGAAATGTCCTGCAAAGTTTTCATGTGTTCGAGGTGAGGTTTTTGGAAGGTGACTGGACCATGCTGAGCTATGCTCCAGAAGATTAATTTCCTGAAGTGTTCATAGTCAACCGTGCCATTGGAGGGGGGAGTCTGTTCAGAACAGGTCACTGGGGCTTGACCTAGAAAGACATTCATCTTTCTTTTCTCTTTGTGTCTCTATTTCCACTGCCCTTGGTTAAGCAGCTGTCTCTACCATGCCCTTATCCATTTCTGCCCTGGACCCAGCCAACCAAGGACAGAACCCAACAAAAATGTAAGTCAAATTAACCTCTCCTGTAAGTTGTGGGGGTCAGGTGTTTTCACCTTGCAACAGAAAGGAGACTAATACACCTTGCTATGACTGATAATAAGTATATGTGCTTCCCTGGCTTGAATTAAATTAGCCTGTTATAGTTTAAATTAAACTAAATGTTATGGTGAACCTTACTCCCTAATGCCTCATATTTCATCTAAACTTGGGGATTAGAAAAGAAATGAAAACAGTGGTAGGGAGAAGGCTACAGATTCTAAATTGCTAGCTACAATTCACTAATACATACACCAAGCAACCTGTAAACAGGTTGGACCTTCTCCAGTATCCCACACAGTCGGATCATCTCCAATCATCTCAGGCAGTGTTGTCACTTTATCTGAACTCTGCACCACAATTTCTTGCTCTCCCCAAACCTACCATTTTCCTTACTGATATATCACAGAAGAAAGCTGAGGAGTAAGTGATTAGCAACATCACAGCGGTGCTTTCTCTGCCTCAGCCCTGTCCTCTGTCTTAGGATCTATCCTTGGAATCCTGTTGTGAACATCTTGAGAACTTGTTCCCAGCATGGCAGGCAGCAAGCCACAGGGCTACTGTGCCCGGAAGTGGCTCTCAAACAATGTCAGGTGATGCTGGAGTTTAAATACCCTGACTGCCTCACCTTGCTGAGGGGGCCAGTTCTGTAATGCATTGAACACTTCCTCTTCAAGGTCCCCACAGAAACTGAGACACATTGTGTAAAGCAGTCATCTTTTCAACAACATAGGTTTTCTTTTTTTGGATCTACTTTTATTTCCTTCTTTCTTCACCACTGTCATGATAGTTCTCTCCAGAATCATCTCCAAAATAAACCACACGCACTCAAATCCCCAGTGTCTGTGTTTACAAGAATCTAAAATGAATTTTGGTTATTCCCTTAAGGAACACTCACGTGTTTAAAGCCTGTAAGTAGACTGATTGTTTGAAGGGAATTTTAATAAATAAATAGTAATCTGAACAAGAAGTTTGTTCAGAAGCATTCTGGGGGATGAAGACATTGTCTGTCTACCCAGCATGCTGGCTCAGGAATTAAAAAGACCTAGACGAGATGCAAAATCCCCCAACCCAGAGCTGTCATTGCTAGCAATGCACTGTTCAGTCTTGTAGTTTTATTTCTCTGGGCCTCAGTGTTTCTCCACTGGAAGTTTACAGGGTTGTATTGTTTAATCCTTACAGTCCCATTCCCATGAATCCATGGGAAAAGATGAAGCTCAGGGCATCTCTTTAAAGGTATTTCCGCAAGTAATTAATCAACAAGCAACTTTTCACATAGCACTGGCTGTGCAAAGAGGGATTGTTTAATTAGGCACATAAGAGGTTCCAATCTGTCTAGACAGGTTTCTCTTTTTCCCCAGGATGCCTTTAGCCACACTTCTTCTGTCACTGTGACAAGGTGTCCTTTGGCTGCACATCATGATTTCGTTGGGTGATCATTCTAATACCACAGAGCAGGCTGTGAAATTTTCTTCTTTAGTCTTAGTGGTATTTGTATTTCCAAGTGAAGTAGGGCAGACTTATCCAAGAAATAGTCAAAAGAGGTAGTTTACAAAGCAGGAGTCACTAGAAGGAGCTTCAGGTATAACCCTCACACTTCTAGTCCATCATTGTTACTGGGATTTTCAGATGCTGCTTCCATTTCCCATCCCCGACCTTGGGAATAATAAGTCATAACATTGAAGGGGAAATTCCAAGTCACAAGTTCATACTCACCACCACTACCACCAGATCAATTCCATAAACCTTCCCAAGATTGCTGACTGAGGCCTTTAGAGCAGAGAAACCAACTGATAACCAGATTCCTCAAAAGGAAGATAAATCTTGCAACAACGTTGGCAAGCAGATTCGTAAAATCTTTGATTTCCCAAGAGCACTGGGCTTCAAATCTATGTTGAATTATGAAAGATACTGACATAATTCATCTGATCTATAGATGGTCGGAAAGATACATGAAATCACTATTAATAATAGAGAAGCATTTTCAGAGTGTGGTCAATTACACAAGTGCAATTAACTGAAGTGTTTTGTTTTTAAAGAAACTGCATTTTTACTGTAACCCTCTTTTTCAAAATTATCCAGAAGGAAAATCTGAGAATTTTGGGGAAACAAGACTTTGTTTCACTTTGTAGCCCACCCTGAAACATGGTTTCAGTTCAGTTTCTGATAATATCTCACCAAGGTACTGTTCAATCTATCAATCCTCACTCATGTTCTGACTTCTTTTCCCATCTCCAGCCCCACAAAAGATAAAGCAACTAGCTTTTATTGACAAACGATGTTTTTGGCTTCTGTCATCTTTGGTTTCACTCTCTTCTCCACTCACTAGCTGCTGTTATATACCTTACAATTTATTCTGTCTTATATTTACCCTACTGTTCTCTATTGCTGTGTGTTGGTATGTTCATTAGCTTTCATTGATTGTTTACTGTATTTCTGTGTGTGATTTGTCTAGGTATTGTCTGCTGCTGTAGCTTGTTTGCTCTCTCTGAGTGATGCTGGAGATCAAAACTTCAGGAGAAGGCTGCTTACTAAGAAAACTTGCACAGAAAAGTGCAAGATTCATACATCTCTACATAGAAATGCAGGAAAAAAGGCAACTTGACTCCTTCAAAAGTTCATAACTCTTCAATAACTGAATCCAAATATACTGAAGTAGATAAAACTCTAAAGAGTTCAAAACATTGCTTTTAAAAGTGATCATTGACTTCAAAGAAGACACAAACAACTAAATGAACTAAGGAAGACAATACAGGATATGAGAAAGCAATTCAATAGAGAGATAGAGATTTTGAAGAGAAGCCAAACAGAAATCTTGAAGATGAAAAGCCCAATAACTCAAATAAAACACTCCATTGAAAACTCACCAATAGACTAGATCATGTGAAAGAAAGAATACCAGGGCTTGAAGCAAAGTTGATGAGTTATTATATTCAGATGTTATAAAAGAAAAATAAGAAATTAAAAACAGAACATACAAGTCCCATGAAATGATTAAGTGACAAAACCAATGAATAACTGGTTTCGGTAAAGGAACCAAAGTACAAAGTAATAGCACAGAAAACCTATTTGGGGAAATAATAGAATATTTTGCAGATCTGTAGCCTGTAAAGTTGAAAAGGGAGAAGACACAAAGGGAAAAGGAATAAAAAGGGTGGTGTTGCTTGTTCAGGTGGAATCAGACTCTCTGCTCATAGAAAATGGGCGATGGTAACTTTCTGGTGGGTACTTTGAGGATTTTTTGGAATTTTCCCTGCTGGACCCTTCAACCATAGCCCTTCTGCAGTGTGTAAGGATTCAACTGCCTGTTGAGACCCATCCTCAATTTCTAAGGATGAGTCCTACACCCATGTGTCACTCGCATCTCAATGTACTTCCAGAGAGTCCATGTGGACGTGACATGCAATGGCTCCAACATCCTTCGTTACCATCTGGTCATGAAACACGCTCTGATATTTTTTCTTTCGCTATTGGCTACTTCCCTTATACTGCATCCCCTTGTTTCTGCCTTGTCATAGGTTGCTATGACTTCTCCATATAGGTAAGTAGCAACTACAGGGGATATAACTGGGTCTTTATAAATGACCTTGTGACAACTTTTCAAATAGATTGTAGAATATTAGAAAGGCATAGAAAATATTAGAAAGGCATACAGCCCCAACACTTAACCTTAGGGAAAGACCGAGATTCAAACTCAAAAGAAACTCTGAAAAGAAAAACCTTTATAATTCCTTCCTAGTATTTAAAAAGCATATCACAAAGAAAACTCTGGAATCACATAGTGTCACTAGTGAATTCTATGAAGAGGAAATGCAGTTATATTTCCAAAAAGGACACATCCTGATATTCTCAGTGGAAAACTAAAATCATACATGGTGTTGAACACAATTTATACTTTTTTCTAAAAAAAAAAGCCAGGAAGCACTTTATGACTTCTTTTTGGTGTATCTAAATTGTCAGCAAATCTACGCTTGCACTTTGGGATCATTATCAACAAAAATAAGTGTTAACTGAACACAAGCATTGCACTACTATGACAATTGATTTGACTACCACAACAGCTACTGAGCAACTACAGGTAGGGAGTACTGCATATATAGAATAGTTACAGTGGACAGAGGGACGATTCTGTCCCAAATGGAATGGAGCTAAATAGTGGAACACTTCACCATGCTACTCAGAACATTGTGAAATTTACAACTTATTAATTGCTTATTTCTGTAATTTTCCATTTAATACTTTTAGGCCATGGTTGTCCATAGCTCATTGAAACCTAAGTGCAACTTTGGATAAGTGTGGTGCTATTGCTGCACCAATCTTGTACATTTATTTCATGAGCCCAACATTGTCACAAACCTCAAGCCACTCATAGATGCTACAGGAAAAAAATGAATGGGTAATATTGTGTGTGAACATAGAAAAATCATATTTAAAATATTAGCAATTAAAACACAGCCATATATTAAAAGGATGATGCATCGTGACTGAGAGGAATTCTTTCAGCAAATGTAAAGTTAGCTTAACATGTAAAAATCAGTCAATGTGAAACTTTTCCTCTGAGAATAACAGGGTAATTAATATATTCTCACTTCTTCCACAATTGGCTTTCTTGATAAAATGTTAAGGCAACTCAGTGAGGAAAAAGGTATTCAATAAACTACTCCAAAGCAATGGATACTCCTAAGGCAGAAAGCATGAAACTTTACCTCGAGATACAAAAGGAAAATAACTCCAAATAGATTATAGCCCTGAAGATGAAAGGCAAACTATAAAGTATAACAGACTATCCTCATGACCTTTGGCAAGATCTAGCCTAGGCAAGGTTCTTTGGACAGAACTATAAAAGTATTAGTCATAAAAGATAAATCTTTATCAAAATTAAAAGTTTTTCTCATTGAAGCACACCTTTAAGTAATAGCTAAGCAAGTCACGCCATAGAGAAAACTGTTTTCAATATAAATAGGACAAGAATGACATCCAGAATACATAAAGCACTACTCATAATTCAAAAATAAGAAGTCAAACAAGTTACATGGAAACATGGGGGTTGGGGAGAAGCAAAATACTTGAACATTTCACAAAGGAAGATTTGTTAGTGGCCCAAAAACCTATGATGAAGTGTTCCCTTTCATCTGAATTCTCAGTGAAAGTAATGGGGCCAAAGCAGGGATCTAGGCCAGTATTTATTGTCCCTTATCTCTTGAACCCTAATAATCCCTCCTGGCCAAGTTTTGAGTAACACAATAGGGTTTCTTCTGAACTGTGCCTCTCGGCCCATGCTTCTCCAGACAAACCAAAATACAGCTTCTCGGAACATGAAGGTAGCTTCATTTAAAAGTAACTCCTTTAAAGACAACATCTTGTTCTCCTAAGTTACTTCTCTCAAACTTTCTTAGCCAATTAACTATAACATTCCTCCAGGACTCAGCTCAGCCAAGATCACCACTGCCCCATTTGCCCTGGCCAACATACACACTTAATTCCAGAGAGAAGGAAAGAATCCAAGGCGCCATGAGCGTGAAGAAGCTGGTACCCAGATGACTCAAGCGGAGACTTCCAGCAGATTCAGCCTCACAGTGCCTTTCCTGAGCTCACACCATTCAAAGTGGATGAGGCTGCCTCTCAATAGTCTTGCCAGCAGAGTCTCACACCAAGTTATTGCACTCTGTTCACTCCACCCTGAGAACATACTCAGCTCTTGGACTGGAAATAAAGATTCCAGCTCCCTGCATTGAGCTGCTGATGTTTGATGTACTCTCCAATCTAACTCTTCCAGCTCTGCCAAATTGAGTAAAATATTTCCACCACTGTCCCTGAGGCCATTATAGGCAATAAGGTGGCCAGACTGACATGTATATGTGCATATATTTCTTTCTAATGGAACTGAATGTGGAGATGAAAACAGTACTCCAATGCAACCAAATGAAACCTGTTAATAGAACAGTTCAGACTGTGAAAATGGATTTTATCCGTTTTCGCATGGTTCCTGAATCTAGCATCATTCACTTATTCATTCATCATTCAGTGAATCATTCATTCCATAAATATTTCCTAATACCACTGTGTGTGAAATGGTGTACTTAGTGTCAGTATGACAAAATCCTTCTTTCCCAGTGTCTGAGTGAGAAGCATTGAGAAACAAGGAAATTGCAGTACATAGAGAATAATATTTATAACATTAAACTTGTAAACATAGTTAAGCGGAGCACATATGTTCAGAATGCAAAGTAGTACTTAATTCCAACAAGCTAATAAAGAAATAGTTTGCAAGAGAAAAGGCTTTTGAACAAGGCATAAGACTATCCCCAGAACTGGCCACTCAGAGGAAAAATGGGGGGAGGATTCATTTGAAAGAAGAAAATGTGTAAAACCACAGAAACTTTAAGTTGCAAGGGATTAAATTGCATTTGAGGAGCTGTTAGAAAATATCATGGCTACAAAGAATTGCACTCGCAGAACACACCCACTGCCGGACCACTGACCCTGTTTAGTATATGGAATGCTACACAAAGAAGTTTGGAAACATAGAAGAGAAAATATTTTTTCACTGACAAAGAAAAAGAAAACAATTATGTTAAGGCAGATGATTATCTTGTAAAAACAAACCTTACCAGAAACCATAAAGGAAAAGAAAGCACAAGGCACACACTGTTAATTAGAGCTTCAACTATCAGGTTACTTTTTAAAATTTAATAATTTTATTAACTGAAATTATGGTTAAATAATCACCTTTTTTACCAATGTTCTTGAATATTTTTCTTAAAAGTATATAATTCCCTGCCTTAAATAAATAAAAATATTAAAATAGTGCCTGGAAAAGATAACCGTTGTGGAGTAGTAGAGGTAATAGATGTAGTAGTAGAACTGCAATAGAAAGTAGCATGAATAGTAGAAGTGGCACTAACGGTACAAATAGTTGCAATAGTAACAACATAATAGCAGCCATAGTAATATTGACATCACTAATAAGCATAATACACCAATCCGTGCATTTGCTTTGTTTTCCCTGAACCATGCAAACTCCCAGAATCTTTTTAAAAAGTAGTGATTCTCATTGTAGAACTATGCTACTGAAAGCTTTGGACGGCTGTAACCAAAGGAATCCTGTGGTTAAAGGAACTTTAGAGACCAGGTACTTGAAGGGTAGCTTTAAAAGTACCTCTACCATCAACTTGATCAGCTCTGCCAAGCTGCATTCCCAGATTCTCCAGTGCTTCACTTTTGTTAGTCAGCTTTCCATCACTTTGCGGGGGGTGGGGGGAACCTGAGTTAAACAATTGAAAAGAAGAACTCAATTATCTTGGCTCAAAAGTTTATATCCATGACCCTTGGGTCATAGTTGGTAGTACAATCTCAGAAGTTTGCACATCCACCCAGGCAAACACAGATAGATACCCTCCCAGACTGCCAGGCTGGAATTCCGGAGAGTAATTTAGTCCCAGGGGAGGAAAGAAGTGGGGAGGATGGGACAGTGGGAGAAGGGAGCTCCGAATGGAACAAGGCATTACCCTTTTCTTGGACACTTGTCACCATTCAGGGGATGCAGTAGGGGTGAGGGGTATGGAGAGGAACCCAAAGCCACCCTGAGCCACAGGGAGAAAATCAAATAGATGTGCATTTGGAGTTTAACATTGTAAACTCTCTGGTGAAATGAAACAGTTAAAATTCTCTGAGTGCTCCTTACGTGCCTGTAACCATCCAAAGAGCTTGACCTGTGTAACTGCATTGCAATTTCACAAAATCTTTTATCAGTGAATAAACCGAAATCCATTCGAGAGTACCCAAAACAAAGAGCTTAACACAGGAATCTAGTTGCAAATGTAATGAGAATTAACCCCTTACAAATCTTGTGATCCAAGAATTAGGAAAATCAGACACAAGAGAGACAAGAACTGGGGCAACCAGGAGAAACTGATGAGAGTGGAAGGCTGCCAGCAGGCGCTGGGACCCTGGAAGAACAGGTCCAGTCCCTTGCTTTGCTGTTTCAATCTTCTACCACAGCCTCTTGTTGACAGAACATAGCCAGCAGGCAGGGAAATTGAGAAAGTAAGTGTGCAGAGTAAGCTGAGCATTTGGATCTAAGAGCCAGTTGGTAGGCGTGTGCTATCATAAGCGCCATTATTCAGACAAGAAAGCTGAATCTGGGGCACCGGGGGACAAAGCAACCCGTGTGAGTTCACACAGCTGCATTTCAGAGCTCATGTCCTTGTTTCATCCTAGCTGCAAGCCACTGATAGACACACGAAGGAGTCCAATGGAGCCACTAATTCACGCAGCTGGGGAGGCAGAGATGGCTTCCCAGGGACCAAATAAATACTTGGTTCCAGAAACAGGACTGTAGAAAAGACTTAGACTAAGAAAATGTGGCTAACTCAAGAGCAAGTATAAGGAATTAATAAACCAATGAAGGAATCCATTAAAACGAGCCATATCTGGGGTGGAAAATAATTAGAAACCTAAAACTAAGAATGGTAATGATCATCAAAAGATACACCGCTGTCAGCCTAGAAAAGAAGAGAAGACAATGAAGGATGGCAGATGCTTACTGATCCCTGGTTGCAGGTGCATTGTGGGAATGATTTCCTTTCTTCACAACAAATTAGTGGAATGGGCAGTATCACTGTATCTGTTTAATAGACGAGAGGACAGAGTCTCCCAGGATTAGGTCACTTGCCTGAAATCAGTCAGTAACTGACAGAACCAATACCCAAATCCTAGGTCTTCCAATTTAGCCAAAGTCATTCCTACTGATGTTCTTACTGACCAGGAAATGACAGTGGACAAAGCCTGCAGACTGAAAGGGGGAGAACCCTTGCAGAACCCACTTACAGAGAGCTAGAGACCAAAGAGGCAGGGGAAAGCGCTGTTGGCTGGCAGGATTTAAATAATAAAACATAAAGTTATTGAGATGCCAACAAAAATCCTTTCAAATTCTCCCTCTGCAAAGGCAATTCTACTTGTACTTTGATCTTTGACCTGGACCCATACAATTAATTCCACATCATATTTCTGCATATTACTCTCCAAGGAGAATCGAGTTTACACTTCCCTCAAAAATCAAACCATAACAGTACTTAATTAGGTGATAATTTATGTAGTACTTAGCATGAACTTTTGGCACTTGCTGGTGGAGGCTATACAAGTGTACACGTGTTATCACCTGACTACATCAAGAAACAGGGCCTGGGCCTTGGCGAGGTGTCTTGGGCTTTACAAGGTATCAAATGGCTTTTATAACCCTGTAGTACCTGGCTTTCTAGTAGGTAGAACTGTCTCTAGTGTGTATTAATACACGGAATATTATGCCCACATGCATTTAAAATACTGACTCTGAGCACTTCAAAACAACAAGGAACCTGGAAAATCAGAGAAACAGATGTTGGATGAATTGTAGGGCTTCTTGGGGTCCATCATTCAACTGCAGGGAGATTGTGCAACAGTGAAAGGGGGTCATTTGAACCTACCTGGTGAAAAATAAACAGCAGGTTCTCTGCTAGCAGACAGGGTCTGTGGTGATAAGGGGGCTCTGGACACAGGTCCTGATCCTTCTGTTCCAACCTCTTCAGCAAGACCAACCCAGAAATGGTTCTTTTCCAGGTATCCCACGAGGTCTGAGGTGGCCAGGACTATATAGCCTCAAATCATTGCAGATGCTCACTTAAATAATTGCTTGTGAAGAGAATGAAATGCTACAGGACACATCTCTGCTGGACTATAAGGAGCTAACAAGTTCTGCTAACAGAACTGAGAAGAGTGTTGTCCTCTGCTGGCATGCTTCTTGTGCTCCTGCAGAGAAAAGCAAGAAGGATCCAGAGGCTTGCTGTATTATTTTGGCTCTTGAATACTGAGTTGCATCTGTCTCCTCTCCCAACTGAAATCAATTCATAAAGAAGGTATAAATGCAGAACCGGTATAAATGACAACCTCTTTTGTTTCCTCCAGGAAGATCAAGCAAGTTGACAGAACACAGAGCAAGAAGATAGAGCGAGACAGAGAGAACACAGAACAAGATTGTGGCCCACTCCAAGAAAACCAGTTGATTGATTCCAGGATCATGGTCCCAGGTCACTGAGACCTAGTGGCTCATGTCTGGAAAGCTAGGCTAGAAGGAAATTCACAAAGGCCACTCCCATCTGAATCAGTCTGATCCCCCACCATAAACAGCTCCTCCCAGCAAGTGCCACTGCGTTAGGTCCCTTTCTGAGAGAGGGCCACCTCGCACATCCCTCTTGGGTAGGTCATCTAAACAGGCCCCTGCTCTGCCTACATGAACGGAGGCTGTGCCTTCTGTTTTGTGTCTCTGACTCTCTCTAGCTTTCACAGCTGCAGCCAGAGGGTTGGTTCTTTCTGCACTCTGTCCTTCTGCGGGGGTCTTGACTCCAGTGTGCTCTCACACTGGCCCTTCTGGCCACCTGGCTCTCTACTCAGGACCACTGCCCAGAAGAGGTGCGAAGTGAAGCTCAGATTTACGACAGACTTGGAAATTCCATCATGAAGAGGAAGCAGGACTGAGGAAAGATCAATCAGTGGGCAGGAACTGAGATACAACTAGACAGCAGTAAGAAATCCTAGAGCACTATTTCACAGCAAGGTGACTGTAGACAGTGAATGGGTGCTACATGAAGCATGAAGAAGGAATTCTGAATTTTTCTACCATAAAGAATTGATAAATAAAAAAACTGAATTGAATAAGTGATAAATGTTTGAACAGGCATGTATATTTAGCCTGGTTAAACAATCCATACATATATCATCACATCACATGATACTCCTTTATTATGCGTGATTTTTCCGCTTTATACCTATCCCTTAAGATACATTTCACCTTAAAAGCCTTTAAAACTAAAAATTAATTTCTCCTTCCTAATCATTTCAGTCAAAACCAAAATCCATAATAAATTCACAAGTCACACATTTGTTTTTTCTCCAAGAATTGTTTTAGCATCCAAAATAAGTAAGAGGTTGTTAGTGCCATGGTAGGGCAAATAAAGATGAATAGAACGCACTGCCCTTGTGAAATGCGCGATCCAGCTCCAGAAGTAAGAAGCCAGCGTGATGGTTCTATCAAACCTCAGTCATAGAAAAAGATTCCCATGAGGTCATCCAATCCGACATGCTGAACTGTAGCACCTCCGGTGTAAAGAGCTGAAGACTCTTAGGTCAAATCACTTCACCTTGGGACAGCAATAGGTGGTGGGCATTTTTTGGTATAAAATTGAAATTCATAAATTTGTAGCTTCTGTTTTAGGTCTACAGTGGAGCCTCGCAGGGAAATCTAATTATTCTCTGCTAGTCATGTGGTATACCCTTCATTTAAAACTATGTGTCATTGTTCTCATGCCTGAAAAAGTCTTCTCTTTTCAGAAATCCACTAATTCCTTAAGTCATGCTTCATGCTACATAGTCAAAGTAATTATAATTACATTATAAATATTCTATCCAATTCTCTTAATTCTCTTTACCTTGCCTGTCCTTTCAGGAATACAGAAGTGACGACGATGCTAGTATTTGAAGTACAACTCAGTAAGAGTAGAGAAAAAGTGAGATTTTTCTTCCTTTTTTCTTCAGCACTGCTTTATTAGCACACATGCTCCAAACATCTTATGCACCTACTGTTTATGTAGCTGTTAATGAGGACAAGGCCAGGGATGGAGCTTCTGGGGTACGTGGCAAGAAAATTCCAGTTGCTCCCAAACCACCGCCCCCTTGGCCTCCCCTGAGCCTCTGCCACTCCGACCCACGTTGTGATCTCACTCAGTAGAGTTAATCCAAAAGCAACGTCCTCCCTTCTGCCTGCCTCCATCCTCACTTCCCACACTGTCTATACTCAAGAGGAGAGCCAAAGAGATGCTGCCAGAGCCAAGCAAAGCCGAGGACTCTATCAAGCCCTTCAATCACAGTTAGTAAAAGCAAAAGCCTTTGCAGTGGCTGATGAAGCGTGCCCCACCACCTCCTTCTCTCTTACTTCATTTCCTATGACTCTCACCCCAGTGCTTGGCTCATCCAAACTTGAATCCTTGCTTCTCCCAAAAATAGACCATGAAGGGACCTCAGGGCCTTTGCACACACCCTTCCTCTGATCCCCTGCAAGATGCCCAATGCCTCCCTCTTTCCATGTCAAAATCTCTCCATATTATCTGCAGAAGATGGGCCCTCTCCGCCAACCAGTAGACAACTTCATGTGCTGCCATTCTTCACTGCCCCTGCTTCATTTTTCTCTCGTTTTATCACCACATACACCAGATTTCCCTGATATTCACTGTCTAAACCAGAGCACGGTACATCGAGCTGCATTCCTCTCCGACACCCCTGCAGGCCCTTGGGGATCCCACCCGGTGCAGGCACTCAGCACCTATCCCTGGTGAATGAACCAGCCTCCCAGGAGCCTGCTCAGGCTTGGGTTCGTGCTGCTAGGTTTCATTAGTGATTTGCTCAAGGAGTAGAAGGATTCTCTGGCTTTCGGTTCCAGCCATCAGTGAGCATTAGATACGGATTTTCTTTAAACTTGGGCATTTTATGACTCTTAGGCAAACACTTTGTTTTTAGTTTTTGGTTTTTTTTTCTATTTTGATGAAACAATTACTTTTTTTTCCATGACCACAAAACTTGAAATGCATTTCATAATTTAGGGAGTCGATGTAATATAAAAATTTTCCAACCAAATGTTTCTCCCCCAAAAAGATCATAAAAGCTTCTCTCTCTTTCTATCTCTCTCTGTATCTCTGTCTCTGTCTTTGTGTCGCTGTCTCTGTCACTGTCTCTCTCTCTCTGCCACACACGTGTGCACACACACACACACACTCTCTCTCTCTCTCTCATATACTTCCAGGCACACCAAACAGCTTTTGTCAGGGTGCCCATCCACTAACTCCCCACACAGCTTTGCAGCATGTCGTCTGGCCACATGTCTCCAGCTCAGATGACGGAGATCAAGAAGGCCCAGAGCTGAGGCTTGGTTTCATAACACCCACCTTGGTCCCTTCAAAGCAGTCCAGTGATCGTATCATGGAGTGAAGTGATAGTAACATGATTGTGTAAACCAACTCCATTTCCTGTCATGTGCTTGGCAGCAAACCTATCCGTGTCTCCACCCTCCATCACCACTTGGGCGTTCTGCGAGACTGGATGAGACCTTTCCCCTCTCTGAGTCCCAGGCACATCATCCGTGAGATGGAGTTCATGTGGATTTGTACCAGGTGTTAGTGATGAACAAAGCTCATTCCTATCTCTTGTGGTCTCCAGTCTGCTCTGACCCTGGAAGTAGAGGAAGCTCAGGAGTAGGGTTAAGGGAACTTGCAGGGCTGGTTGAGGGCAGAATGCAGAATAGGTCAGAGCAGCGAAGTGAAGGGTGGGTGTAGGGAGTGGGAAAGAAGGAAGCCTCAAAGCTCATTCTGTGACCCCAAGTTCCATCTGGGTTCCCAGGCCACAGGTACCCTCCTTCCAGCAGGTCTCTTGTCTAGGCAATGCAGACCACCCTGCCTCTGTAGCCCCAGCCCTCGAAAGCTGCAGACACAGACTCCATTATGAGTTACTGCTCACTCCCTGCCCCCATCCCACCCACCCGCTTAGAGCCTCACCTCTCCTCAGTAGCCTCATTAACGAGGCAGCACATGGGGGAAGGCAAAGGAAAGGCCTCGGGCGAATGTGCCCAGTGCTGTCAGTGGAATTTCATTTGTGTATCAATTAAGCCTGAAACCTAGAACCTCCAAAGGAACAAAGGTGGCCTTCTTTTACCTGCTTCCTGAAAGATTGCCAGCGTGAATCTTTGTTCTCTTTGCTCAAACAATCTTGGAAAACTAAAGGAGGCACAAATTTTTAGCTTCCATTTAAGAGCTAGTAGCTGACTCAGAATAGGGGTTCTGGGCAGGGGATTCATAATCAGGCATCCAGAGTACAAGTCTTGGACCTGTCACATCTTAGGTAAATGATATAAGCGAGTAACTCAAATTCCTTCAACCCAAATACCACTTGAGGAGTCAGATAGTAATTGTAACACTCACTTGATAGGTGGTTAAATTCAGATATAAGGTCACATCATACTTGGGACATAGAAAGTACTCAATAAATTCTAGCTAGTGCTACTATTGATTAATTTTATATCCAATGGCTTCTGTTTTAAAAACTTGAAAACATATGACACTGCATTCCCTGGTTTGGGAATTATAGGAAAAAAAATGAACGATTTCTTGTGCTTCCAAGGAGTTCAGAGTTCAAATGTTACTATGGTGATGAGATCTCAGGCAGGTTCCTAGGTTCTTGTGTGTAGCAAAGAACTGCAAGTGCAAAAAGAAGAAGAAGAAGAAGAAGAAGAAGAAGAAGAAGAAGAAGAAGAAGAAGAAGAAGAAGAAGAAGAAGAATTGTGAGTGGCACAGTATGAAAGGAAACAGAAGCAAAGTTTAATTAGGTGATGGTTACTCTCTTGGAGTGAGCAGCTTCATGCAGGGGAAAGGAAAATGGCATGAGTGCTGAGGGCAATGGGTTTAGGGCTTTACAGTGTTGCACCAAGTCTAGCGCACCACCCACTGAGTCTCCCAGAGTGTGATTGACAACATGATTGCCGGAGTGCTGGGTCTCATGGGGTGTGTCTATGGCACCTGTCCTTCCCCATAATTCACTCCCCTGTTGCTGCATGTGTGAGACACAGTCCATATGCATGAACCTTCCATGAGCTCTGAGGGAAGAAAGGTTGTGGGTGGTGCAGGAAGCTCTGGTCTATAGTCATCCAGGGTTGGATTTTGGAATTTTCTAGGGTAGGATCAGGCTGTTTATTCTTCTTACCTCTCCATCCTAGAAGATCAGCCCTGGGGCACTGCCCAGGCTCAGGTGAGTGACGTAGAGTGTTTCAGCAGTGAGTGGAGGGCAGTGGACTTGTGTTGTATCACAGATAGAGAAAATATCAGTGAGAGCTGGGGCAGGAAGCAGATGGCGTGCTCCACAGGTGAGCTTTGAAGAAGAGACTCTTTAAAGTGTTGAGGTCAGCTATGAGGAAACCCACAGAAATACTGAAGACCTGGAGACCAGCAGCAGCAGAATGCTGTGCCTGTGTATTGGCTTAAAGGTGTGACAGAGGAAATGATGCCACCAGAGCATCCGTGTTAGACTGGGGCCCTGAAAAAGGTTCATTCAGCACTGCCAGAAGCATTAGAATCAGAGAGCAAGCAGGGCGGGGGGAATAACACATGCGGACAGCCACACCCTCCCCTCCTCCCCTCTTCCTGCCCCGCTAAAGGCAGAAAGCAAAAGAGCCTGGGTGGAGGCACCCTTGGTACCAGCTTTCAGGAGCAAAGAAGAGGAAAGAAGGGATAGGGCACTGTGGCCTAAGGAACCAGCCACAGTCATTTTAGGACATATCTGTGGCTTGCTGACCCATTTGCATAGGTGATTTTAAACTCAAAACAAAACTGGGAACAAGGTAGGCACCTTTCCCAAATTTTCCAGAAGAAATTGAGACCCTCAAAGATCTAATGGCATTGCATATCTGCACCGCCTGTGCTAGGCTTGCTCTTTGACCCAGGCAGGCGTACTTTCCACTTTGCCACAACGCTCCTCTCATAATTCAGCAATGCCCTTCAAGTGCTGAAGTAGAGATAGTAATAGTTCCCAAGTAGGAAGCTCTCTTCTGGCATTTACCATCCCCTTTGCAGTTGGCTCCCACCATGACTGCTTATGACGAGTGAAGGGTGAATGGAACCTACGTCGGTCACTTCCAGGTTGAAACCATAGAAGGCTATGCACTGACCATGTCTTTTCCTTCCCTTAACATAGCACTAATGAGATTATTAATTCTAGATCATTCAAGTAAATGGTACTCAAGCTTCCACAGCCCAGCTTCCTACAGAGGTGTGTAGGAAAGGGCCCTTCTATCATCACTGATACTATAGTGGCAAAGGTGAGAAATGGAAGGGTAGGATGAATCACAGATATTGAGACTTTGTTACCCAGCATGGTAGTCTTTTCTGACTAATACATATGTTAATTTTATGTAGGGTTCTTCTCATTGCAGAGGATGTAAAGATAAGCAATGGTTCCATTTCTTCTAGAGTGTCAGTCAGTACCATACAAAAAACTTATGTAACAATGGCCAAACAAGGTGGAAATTTTTTGTCTGGGAGAGAAATAGTCATTGTCAAGGTGCCTATATTGTCCTAAAGGATAGGTAGAGTTTGGTCAGTGGATGAGGGTCATAAATGGCTTTTCTGGAACAGAAATGGCATCACAAATGTACAGAAACCTGCAAGTAACTGCAAGTGGTAAGAAGGTGAAAGATCCCACCATTAAACAGGGTCTAAAAATCATATCATTTCTTCTGTGACTGGGTCTAGATTACCAGAAAGTGGTCTAGATAATAAATAGATAAACAGGAAGGATACCTTGCAAGATAGTGAAAATAAAAAAGAAACTATTAAAGAGCTAAATTAATCTTAATAGTACAGGAAAAACAAAGAACTAAATTTTATCACAGGGATGCCTAGAAATGGAAGTAAACTTTGCCGGTGTAGAGGTACACAAGTGACCTCAGGAGTTGGTCATTAGTGGCAGTAGTAACCGTGGTAGTCACAGTCTGTAGAGGTTATAGTCCAACAGCACACAGTACCCAACTATGCACGCAACAAGTGACTTCCACACACTGCTTTTGTTTCGTTGTCTACTTACTTAATAATAAACCTGTATCACAAATCAATGTCAATCTTTGAGAATATCCCAAGAGGTGGGTGTTTTGTAGACGAAGAAACTATGACACAGAAAGGCTCAATAATTTGCCAAAGGTCACACAAAATGAGTGGCAGTAGTGGTGAATCTGTGACATGTGTGCAGCAGCCAGCTGTTATCACTGAAATCTCTAAAAACTTCCTCATTGCTATCCTAGGCAGTCATCTCCAGACCTCACACTGTTGAAAACACTAATTTGTTCTTTCAGTAAATCAATTTCATCAACCCAAGGTGTTTAATTGTCAGCATTGCTATCATCCTGTTTTATAGATGAGCAATGTATTGGAAGAGCAGGACCATTGCCAGATCCTATGGGGAGTGTACAGCAGAGCACAGCTACATCCCCATATCTGCAGACTCTAGCATCTATTGTCATGGCTCTCCAAGTGGGGGGAGGGGTGACCAAATCATGACACCATGGGGGTCTAAATATGTTCCCAAAAACTTTGCTCACTGAGGTGAGAATTTCATTTCATAAAAGTCCACAAATTAACAAGAGGTTTTGAACCCTTACAATGCATAAGACACAGGGAAGAGACTATCAGTCCATATGTTCTGATAATAAATAAGATGATTTCAATAATATCAAGAAATCTGACAATCCATATCCACTCTTTATATTATAAATGGTCCTGGACTCAAGGACCATGTACCCAGCTAGAAGTGAGACCCACTCCCAAACATAGAGAAATGAACCCAGTTGGATATAGAAGGTAATCGATGACGAATCACAGAAACTTCAGAAGGGGCTCAGTCTGACCAGAAGAGTCCACAGGACTGTGATGGGTGGGACAGATGTTAATGGATGGAGCCATGAACAGGTGGTTACTTAGATTCTGATTCTATGGTCAAGACCGCATAGGGCCAGGCTTGAAGTGACTGAACAAAGGAGATTAGATGGGTAAAGGTCAGTATGGTGGCCCCAGAATTCCCAACTGGGAGTGGCACACTGTCCTGGGATAAGTAGGTCAGTCTAGCTAGGAGACAGAGCCCCATATAATGGGCTGAAATATAGACTAGTACCAGTTCAACTTCTCAGCACAGTTTGTGGCTCCCTGGAAATACTTCCTGAACAAAGAGCATCTACAGGATGAGTCATTCTGCCACCAAAATGGTGTTTGAAGTCACCAGTACATAGATCTTAAAAATCAAGAGAGAAACAGAGACAAATAGAAGAGGGCAGGCATCAGTGGGGGATGTGTAAGCAGAGAGAGAGCCCAGGTCACAGCTGAGACAAAGCCCAGGTTATTCTACCCATGATCAACCCAACAAGCTGTAACCTGAAAAGAAGCTTGCTCTATAAATGTGAGTTGCTATTATTGAATTGCTCCATTACCATCCGGACTGTTTTCATTTTTAAGCACGTGTGTGGTCGCCTCCACATGGAGGAACCATTCACAGCCAGGGAAAACACCCCCAAAATCATTTTCCAGGGCATCTGTGCCCTTATGGAGGCTGCCACGAACTTTTAATTGAGTTGGATTGAATTTCAATAGGAGGGATAGAAGTAGTACATTTTCAAGAACTAATAATTCTGCAATTTTTCAGCAGGAGAGTACCTTTTTGGCACAAATAGGTGGAAGGCATCTGCACTTCTCTACAGCAGGCGTTTTCACTTGGAACAAGACCAGGGCTGTCAAAAGTGCACGCTGCTGCTTTCTAACTCACTCAGAGGCCCTGGAGCAAATGTGCCTAACGTGAAGGGCACTGTGGAGGTTGGCCAGACCAGGGATGCTATGGGTTCAACTCATGCTGAAATTTAATTGCAGTTATAGCAGTATTAAGGGGTGGGACTTTTAAGAGGTGAAGGTCCCCCCCCACCCCACCATGGGTTGATTAATGAAATTATGACAAAAGTAGATTCGTTATTGCAGAAGCGAGCTCCTTATGAAAGAACAAGTTTGTCCTCTTTTTGCCCTCTCTTGTCCTTCTGCCTTCCACCCTGGGATTCTAAGCAAGACGAGCTTCCTGGATTCCAGCACCTTGGTATTGGCCTTCACAGCCTCCAGCACAATGAGCTAAAATATTTCTGTCCATTATCAAAAACTCAGTGTGTGATATACTATTGCTATAGCAGAATAAAATGGTCTAAGCCAAAGAGACTGTAAAAGCCCAACATTACTGAGTCCTTGGTCTCCTGGTCAACTCCTGAGAGACATTTCTATATTCACTCTTGCATCATGTGTTTCCCCAGGGTCTGCCCATTCCCTGGACCTGGCGACATAGACAGAGGAATGACATGGAGAAGCACAGAGCAAGTGGAGACTCCAGAGCAGTGCCACACAGGAGAGAGAGTGGCACCAGAGGACAGAGAACTCTGATTTGGTTTTTTGCCCTCCTGGCCCGCTGGGTTCTGCATAAATTATTTCACATTTTTACACTTCATTTCCCTCCTCTGTGTAATGCCTAAGATTCTTCACAGCACTGGAGTCCTGTGACCCTGTGAGCCCTTTGTGTGCCAATCTAGTCACCCCATGCTAAAAGCAGAATCTTCCTGCCCCTCCCTCCAGCAGAACTTTCTCCTTTCCCAACCCCCACCCCTGGACTTCTTTCACTGTTTCTTTTGGCCACAAAAATCCACTGAGCTTTCTAACCTGGAGGCAAATTCCCTTCTGCCACCCTAAAATCAACTAATGCTAGTTTTGCTTTCAAGTCTCCCACCTGCCATATGTCAGCAGCAAGGAGCCCGCTAGGAAGCAGAAAGCCCTCCACACAGAGAGCTCTTGAAGCATTTCCTTGTGCAGCATTCCCCTTGCTCAATGCCTTGGTACGTACCTGGCACACAGTATTCATGAATGCACACAGAGAATCACACCCCAGACCAGTGCGTCTCACACCTGCTTGGCCCTGGACATGCATAATGAGCTAATGAAACCCATGAGGTCTCCTCTTGGGAAGACATACAGCAAAACTGCCAGGGAAGCCAAAGCACATCCAAAGAGCATGACAATTATGGGTTTCAGGCCATTCTATCCACCAGAAGTTTCAAAGTACTTTCAATGAAGAGCTAACTAAGGTGCCATCCAGATCATGGATATCTGCCACTCTCTGCCCTATTTTCCCTTTCTGTGCATGGTGTGATTCTAATAGGGCTGTCAATCAGGTATCCTCACCATTCCCACTACGTGGAAGGATCAAGATGGCCAAAGATAGGAACAATACCAAGTCCGGGAGGGACTCAAGGTGAGGCAACTAGTTACGGAGTGGTGGAGTAGATGACAGGGAAAAGATTCTTTTCCCTGGAATTACACTTGATTTGACTGGAATTTTACAAGTTGGGATCCTTGCTGGCAGGAAAGAAACAGAGTCTCAGCAGGAAACCATCAGACAGAAGTAGAGAGATACTAAGATCTCCTAGTTTTAGTAGTGCTTGCTTCCCCAACCATATCTTCTGCAGCACTACTACTGTTTTCTTAAGATATCCCTATTTTCCATTACTATCAATATTTTCTATTACTATCAATATTTTCTATTACCATCACTATTTTCTATTACTGTCACTACTTTCTATTACTGTCACTATTCCCTATTACTATCACTATTTTCTTAAGCTAATTTGAGTGGTTTCTATCATTTGTGAGCTAAAGACCTACCTACTATGAATGCTCTAATCCACATTTCACAGAAAACACTAATCTAGTGGTACTGAAGTCCTAGCAGGATAACTGCAAAGAAACCAAACTATAAGGCAGAGATCACTCAACAGGCTTTTGTGAAAGTGACAAGGTATGTGGTTTAATATCTAGGTACAAGCAGACAGAGGACAATAAGGCCATCTGTAGGGAACAAGGAGAAAATAGTGCTTTTATAGGGATAGAAAGAAAGCAGGGGACATTAGGTAGGAAGATGTGAATAAACATCTGTGGTCATAGTGCTCTGGCTGACTTGTACTTCAGTGGGCAAAGTCCTTGAGACCTCTGGTGCAAATTTTTGGGTGTCTCCAGATGTCTGGGTCTCTTTGCCTCTGCCAGAAAACAAGAAAATGAGTTCTGGTTCTCATGGCTGCTTCCTGCATGACACATGAACTGAGCGAACAACTCAGTGTGAAGAAAAACCTTGGGAAACATAACTGTGTACATAGGAAGTGATCCCATCTTGGAGGCAAAGCGCTGTTGAGTTGTAGCACTAACAAAATGAAGAGTAACACCCACAAAAAGAGGCATAGTAGAAACAGGGGGTACCTAATGTCTGCTTTATCTGTCATGGGCCATTTATCAATCATCAAACAGAAGCACAAGTTACGAGGGAAAAAAATGTCACTTTCTTTGGGGAGAAGTCACACAGAGCACTCTGGTAAAGATCTTCTATCCAGGTAGAAAAAGATACAAGATTAGAATCCTGAGGGTGAAACCAGGTCACACTGGTGCAAAATGATCCAATAAAGTATGTGAAATGATGGGATATACAGTGTCCAGGCATTTAGGTATTCTCTGAGATTTTGGTCAGCCTGAGGGATGTGGGGGAGATTACTTGTGACTTCCACACAGGGGAGCAGTCAAGTGAATTGTCAGCTAGGCACAGCATTATTTGAGACCAGTGAACCCACTGCAGGGGTCCTTGTAAATGGACATCTGTCAGGATGCTATAGATGACACTGAAAGGTCCTTTCCAGTTTGGCTGAAGGAATTAGGAATTTAAATCTTTAATGCAAACCACTTTGTTGCCTCAGTTTTCACCATAAGGATAAGTGTCAGGAGAAGGCAAGAGAAAGTTAGCAGCATGTCCTATTTCCTTTTGGACTTGTTGTAAGACTGGAGATAATCTACAGTAGGACTGGTCCCTGGGCTGAGATTTGCCCTGAGCAGGAAGGTGTAGTCCTAATGGCACTTTACACAGACCATGTCCTGTAGGCTTTCTGCAAATAATGCAAACTACTCCCAGAAAAGAGCAACTGGGGAGGAGAGAGACCCAGTCTTTGTGAAGTTAGAGTTTATGTTTAGTAAGGTGGGTTTTAAGTAACCTGCTAGGTTTTTCTACTTTACGAAATGACTAAAGTTGATAGGGAGTGTGAAAGTTACACTGGATCCCTGGCGACTTAGATGTCTTCCTGTGTAACTTGACTAATGAAAGTTGGGCATTATCTGATAGAAAGGAAGTGAAGAGGCCAAATTAGGGGATTATGCCAGTTAGGAGAGAACTGGTGACTGCTGATGCTTTTTCTGAACTGATAGAAAAAGCCTCCACCAGTGAAGGTGATGACCTACACTAAAAGTTATCTTAAATTTTGTACCCATGGCATGTGGGTGAAGGTAATCAGCCAGTCCTGGGTTGTGGAAAAGCCGTGTTTGGTGTGTAGGAAAAGGAGGGGGCCTCAGGGAACCCTGGGGTCTTCCAGGAAGGAAAGAAGATAAGAGGCTCAGGTAGATAGGCTAGGGATTCATAACCTACATGAAAATTATCATGGTGAGATGAAAGGATAGTGTGGGCCTGTGAGGTAGAGAGGAGGAATCTTTCTTGATCTAGAAACCAGCCATCGTTTATGAGGTAGTTGTGCTACTGTGCATGCTCAGAGCAGGAGTAGGTGGGAATGAAGCAGAAAAGGGCTAAGCATTGGCCTTTTGTAGCATGGTGAAAGAAGGCAAGGGACATTAGGCAGGGAGATATCAATAAACATCTGTGGTCATGGTTCTCTTGCTGTCTTGCACCTCAGGGGGCAAAGTCCTTGAGGCATCTGATACAAATTTTGGGGTGTCTCCAGATCTCTGGGACCTCCTTTAGTCTCCATTGAGAACAATACCTCTGCTGGCAAACAGGTTGGGTGCTGTGAGAGTCATGCTCCCTTGCAGCCTTACACATAGAAAACCTCCATAGCAGTCGAACTCACCAAAATGACCTCCAGAAGGAGAAAAACTGTGACCCAGAGAAGCCATTGCTGACTTTAGCTCTCCTAGAGTAGGTAGACAGAAGATGCTACTGGGCAGAGGGGAATCCAGAACCCAGGGGAGGTTCATTGTCTAAGGCTCTCAAAAGAGACACCATTGATAGAAAATACATTTATAATTATGCAAAGGGATTTATTAGATAGTTTACAGAGGCAGGAGCATCTGTAATGGTCTTCTTCACGCTGGAGAGCCAGAGAATCCAGCAGTTGCTCAGCCCAAAAGCATGGAGATCACAGAACAAGAGGGGACTAAGTGTGTAGCACCAGTCCAAGGTCAAAGGCCTAGAAGTTCACTGGAGACTCACTGCATTGGCAGAGTAAAGAAACTGGAAACCAGAGTCCAAAGGTGATGGCAGCAAGAGACTCACCCATTCAAGCAGACTGAACTCTTTGAAAATACATGAAGCTCCTTCTTCTTTACCTTTTTTAAAATCCCATCCAGGCTATAAGCATGTCAGCTGGTGTCACTCACAACCAAGTCAGGTCTTCCTCCCTCAGTCTGGTGGTCCATACACCGGTCATCTCCACTGACACATGCACAACCCTGCTTTGGCAATGGGCTGTGTGTTTCTCAATCCAGTAAAGTTGACAGACTATGATTAACAGACCCAGGAGAGCCTAGGGACAGAAGCTAGTGGTAAAAGCATTAGGCTCACATGGACAGGCATGAGACTGGGAACTGTACATTGACAGTCTCATGCAATCCCTGCCATTAAACTTAAAAGAATGCCACATGCATTTCATGCTGGAAGTATGAAGGCATGCTACCTCCAGCCTTGTGGACTCCTGCCATGTGGACTGCAGAGTTTGCTTCCTTCACTTGCCTCAAGCCATGGGGCTGGGGAAGCAGAGATGGTGAAGGTTCCTGTTGAGAAGCTGAGGCAGAGTTGTATCTTCAGTAGGCCCCACCAGAAAACTCATTTGGGAAGAGCCTTGCATGGCACAAGAAATAACAGGGCTGGAGATAGGTTACAGAGTCACTGTTCCTCCAGCCCTCCCTGTCCCAGACCCAGGCCAACCACAGAGACACCAAAACATCATTAGAGCAGCCAGAGAAAAGCAATTTTGTTTGCTTTTGAAGGTACCAACCTTGCATTGCTTTTTAGTTTTCTATTTTCAATAGTTTCTTGTGTGTCTGCTGACTGCACACACTTGTATTGCCCACACTTCTGCTGACTGTATGATTCTGTGTTCTTTGCATCATTCTATCAAATTATGAATACCTGAAGATCTGGAATCCTAGGGAAAAAATGCCTTGGTGTTTCCCATTGGCACTGGAGCGTGAATATTCACTGGAAGCATAAGTACCACAAAGTAAAGTGCTAAGGAATAGGTCTCTCTCTCTCTCTCTCTCTCTCTCTCTCTCTCTCTCTGTCTCTCTCTCTCTTGCTCTCACTCTCTCTGTCTCTTACTGTATGTCTCTGTCTCTCTCTCTGTTTCTCCCATCCTCTCTCTCTCCTTCCTCTCTCTCTCTCCTCCCCCATTATAAAAATGATTCATAAGAAAAGCAGTTATTATACTAAATCATTTAAAGCAGTGATTTTTAGTCTCAAGAAATCAGCAAGCTTCTATTTCTCTAGGCTGACGGCCAGGTCTTTAAAACATTTTCGTTATGGTAATATTTTTTAACCGTATTTGCTATAATAAGATTTGACCTTAATTTGTTCTTTTACTAAAATTCAAGTCAACACACTACAGTAAAAAATCCTAGAGAAAACCAGTCCAAAGGAAGTGGAGACAATCGCCTCTAAAACTCCATTTGTAGATGTTCAAACCACATTCACAATACACAGAATTGGGGACAAGGAAAATCACATAGAAAAATGTACTACTTGCGCCTCTTGATGATTTACAATGGATCACTATATCTGACACATTTTGTCTGGACACTCCAGAGTAAAGAAATTCATTTACTTCAATCATTCAGCACTTCTCATTTGTGTAAAGCATCAAGGACCCTACTCATGGATCTAGTTTTTCAGGAGGACATCAGAAATTTTGATCCAGTGACTTTCCTTATATGAGCGAAGAAGAAGCTAGAGATGATATGGAGCAGGGCAACACACTCTTAATTGAGGGATTAGCAAAATCTGGCCCTGTGTTCCTGCTCTACTACATAGCATAGCACAGGCAAGTTGACTAATTGGCACCCTGTCATCTTTTGATTAATATTAATATTTTTTCCTTTGTGGTTCAGGCGATGGAAACTAGGGCCTCAAACATACTAAGCAAGTGTTCTATCACAAAACTGTATCTCTGACATTCGATAAGAACTTTTTGAGCTTCTACTATGTAAAATGCCTAGTTCTAAATGATATATCACTAAAGATACATCATTACATGAAAAAAGAATAAAACATCTCCTATAAAACAGATAATACCAACACCATAGTTAACTTGAGAGGTAAATAGAGCATTTTGAAGTTCTTCTCATGTTGGTTGTTCTTAAACATTTAAACCAAACAAAAATTAACAATTTTCAAAAGGGAACAATGATCTTATCCAATAGAAAAAGTCAGGCTGTACTAGTGTAATCACTCAATTTTCCCCATGTCACAGAATCTTCCATGTTGTATTGTCCAGTTCTCCAGACACTTTTTTACCAAAACCTGCAAATTGCTCTATACACATTTGGAGATCAAGAGGAAAAAGATGAGAGAGCATTTTAAGTGATCCAAGAAGAAGGCATTTGGAGAAAGAAGTTTGACTGAAAGAACAAACTTCAACAAGGAAAAATCTAAGTAGATGTATGAGCAAGGGACAGGAAAGAGCTAGAGAAGCAAATGTGACTTTAAGAAACAGGTTGAAGATCCTCGCTCTCTCCCTCTCTCTCTCTGTTTCTCTCTCCCTCTCCCTCTTCTAGATTTCTTCCTGAATGTCAATCCTGGATTTTCAGCTAATTTTTAAAAGTCTTCATCTGAGACATTTAAAAACTCAATTATGATTCCCTAAAGCCTGTATCTTGCATGCCTTTTGAAACCAGTTCTTCCTCTATTGCTGCCCCCCACATTAATGACACTGTACCAAATTGAGTCGTCTGAAACAGCCAATCAGTCAGCTCACTACTCTTACCCTCTTTCCCTTGATTATAGCACTAATATCATAAATAAGAGCTAAGACATGTTATGTGTGAGTCATTTTGGATAAACGACTTAACATACGGTCCAGCAGTTCTACTCCTTAGTATTTACCCAAAAGAAATGAAACTATACATTCATACAAAAACTTACATGCAAATGTAGATAGCAGCACTATTCAAAACACCAGAAAAAAGCAAATAATCCAGAGGCCATCAACTGATGAATGAATAAAAGACGGATTATATCTAAACAATGGAATATTACTCGCCATACGTGGACTGAGTTACTGACAAACGCTGAAACTTGAATGAACTTCGGATACATTATGCTAAATGGGAGAAGCTAGACCCAAAAGGGCATATGTTATATAACTTTATTTGTATGAAATGATTTTATTTGGGATTGCCTGAGGGTGAGAAGCATGAGGAGTTCGCAATGACTGCTAATGGATAGAGTGAGGTTTTCTTGGCAGCGTGAAAATGTCCTGAAATGTTCTGAAATCTGGTGGTTGCTCAGTTCTCTGAATGTGCTAAAAATCACTGCGCTCATTCATCTTATGAAGTAAATTTACTTATTAGGTAAATTTTATGCCATGTGATTATATCTCACATATTTTTCAAACTCTACAGCATGTGTATAGTATTCCACAGCTCCCCAAGCTATATGTTTTGTCAAGTGTGTATAGGTAAAAACACTTAGAATTCAATAAGTCCACTTCCTTCCCTGTGTTTGCCTTAAAATCACACCATTTGAGGAATTACTACCTAGATTTTAGAAATTGTATGGCTTTTGACCACAGAACTAGAAATCACTCATATGTTTAGTGTAAAGAAATAAAGGCATAGAACTTCTTCTTAAAGATAAATAGCAATGACACAAGAATTTGAGAAAAAGAAAGTGTTTGATTGTAAAGTGTGATAATTTATCAAAAGTAAGAATAAATCCTGAAACATTTCTAAGTATCATACTGGGCCTATTAGCAATGCAGAGATAAAATGATGAGGTCAGGAGCAATGCCTGGAGACCCCCAATTTGAGATTAGTGTTAAAAGCACTTGTGTACAAAATTGCTGCAGACTTCAAATTAATTTCAAAGGATTAATTTCCAAGTGCCCTAAGCTGCACTGACTCTGGTAGACAGACTTTTACTGGCAGCTGAGACAGCTGGATTCAATTATTTGTTCCATTTTTTTCCTAAGATACCAATATTTTCTTTTTAAAAGGAGGGAGTAGTTTGATCAGTTATTTTAATATTAATTTTTATTATGTATCTAAGATATTGACATTCTGGTACTTAGTAACTTCTGTTCTTATTTGAAGCAGAGTTTCATCCTCTTTCTGTGGCAATATTTATACAGGAGGTGGAGAGAGACAGAAAGTAAACCAGACTTCGAAAAGCTCTGCCAGTCAGAATAAGGGGAAGAAATTTGAAAATTTGGAAAATAAAGCACACAATCCCACTCTTCTCAGGCTTACTGAAGAATCTAGAAATGGAAAATGCGAATGAAAGTATACCAAAGCAGAGAAAAGTAGAATATCTTCAGTGTGCTACATAATACTGATGACAATTTGCAGTAACTAATACAACATAGCATCATTATTACGTATATAAGAACCACTAGACCAAGATGCATTAATACAGTAACAGTGACTACATTTCATGAGATCACTGTGTGCCAGGCACTGTGCTATGTACTTTCCAGATGTTAACTTTAATAATTCCCATTGTGAAGATAAGGAAATTAAGGTACACTGAGTTGATTTAACTGGCCAGGGATACTGAATTAAGAAGTGTTTTCATAATTTTTGTATCAGTTGCCAAAACTCATTTCCTTAAGCCTTGCTTGAGATATTAATTTATGGACATTTTAATTGCAGTGGGGTTTTGGCCCAAAATATAAGCCTTTTGCAATTTAAGGGTGGTTTCTCTAATTAACAGCATTTAATTAGAAACCCCTGAGACTCTAGAAGCTGTCAAAAACTAAAAAGAACCTAATCACAAAAATGACTCAAACATTTATTCAGCAATATGGTGGAGTGTCTGTATGTGTTCATACAAGCACTTATTTATTCAAGAAACAATTACCAAGTCCCTACGACATGTCAACAGTGAAAATGTCATCCCAAAATCATAGTTCAGGGGGAAAGGTACTGAACCTTTAACCCAATAATCTAAAAACAGTTTTAAAAAACACACTAATACAACATAGTATGTATGAAAAGTACTTTAACATTCTTATTGTATATTAAGTACCTTTCAAGTATTACTAAATATTAGAGACAAACCAAAATACATCTTAAATATTTACCTAAAATATCCAAAACACATTGCATTGTACTAGGGGTTCAACACAGGGCCTTCACACTGAGTTATACAATTCTTTTTTCTTATTTTTACATTTCAAGAGAGGGTTTTAGTAAGCAATTACACTGTCCGGACTGAGCTTCAACTTGTGATCCTCCAGCTTTGGCCTTTCAGAGTTGTGGATTATAGGCATACACAACATTGCAAGTTTTAAGAGTAAAGAGTCCATGTTAAGTGAACTGACACTTTCTGCTTGGATTTGTGCTAAGTATATTACATATTCTATTGTATTTAATCCTTGCAACAGTCCAGAATACCATGTTTTATGATCATCTGTATTGGACAGGAGAGAAAAATGAAGTGCAGAGAGATTATGTAACTTGTCCAAGGTTACATAGCTGGTAGATAGAGTTGGCACTCTCTGTTCAGTTTTATGATAGAAAACATATTAGCTGAGATTCCTTGAAAGATGGTAGAGTAGTGAGAAGCACAGAAAGTGCCTCTCCAAGATTTGGTGTCCAGATACTGGAATACAGCAATATGAGAAATAGAAGAAGGAGGCAAGTGGATCCCTGAAACTTGAGAAGGATCTGAGGCAAGAACTGAAGCTCACAGAGAAAGTGAAGAGAGAGTCTTCAACAAAGAAGAAAGAGGTGCCAGCAGCACTTTCTCCCTGAGCCTCTACTCACTGCATAGGAAGGGAAGCTCAAATCTTGTGGCTACTGGTGACTTCAAAGGCCTCCATGGAGAACCACACCAGAGGAATGGGCAATGGACAAAGTGAACTTCAATGATTGGTGAGTTCTTTGGGTTCAGACATCCCCCAAGAGGGAGCATCCATGTTGGAGAGGGGTCAGTTGAGCTCAGAGCTCAAAACAGCTTTGGGCTGGCTCCGTCTAGTGGCTCCCAGTGACAGGGTGAGCTTGCTGAGTTCAAGTCAGCTGGGGGTCAGTGATCCCAGTTCAAACTGGCTGAGGGCCGAGTTCAAGCTGTCCCAGAGTGTTACAGGCTGAACAAATTGAATTCCAGCCTGATAGCCAGAAATCAGCCTAAACCACATTGGAACTAAAAGTGTAGTTTTGCTAAGATTAACCACTACCCTGCCATAAGGCTCTCTGTCCAGGTCATCTAGCAGTGACTGCAGAGACACACTTTGAAGTGCATTTTTTTTCCTTATTTTCTTCTCTTTTTTTTTCTTTTCCTGTATTTGTTTTTTCTGGATTATTTGTTCTTGTTTTTATATGAGCCTGAACAGTTTCTAATTTTTTGTTGTTTTTTTCTGTTCTGTTCTTATATTTCTTCCTTCTCTATTTGCCTTCTGTCTTCCTCATCAGTTTTGCAAAGTTTTCATAATCTTCCTTAGTTCTTTACTTTGCTTTTAAACTCTTCATCTTCTATTTGCCTATTTTCTCCCTAACCTCTTTTAAATTTTCTCACCTTAGGGAAAAATCACCATATTGAGGGCTTACATGTAATTTTCAGGTTCATTTTATAACTACAATTCTAGGTCATACAGTTATAAATGGCAAATTAATAGTTACAATAGTTTGTCATTTTCTAGTGTGTTAGATGCTATTGTTATTGCCTATTATACTACTTTAGCCAAGGTGACATAATGTTTCTAATCAGTAGTGACTGGTATATGAAGACTGAACTTACCTAAGAGTCATAAACAATGCTAATAGGCCAATGTCAGAGAAGTAGGGGCTAGGCCAAATCCCCAATAAACTGAAAAAGTAGGGTCTTGAAACAGACTCACAATCCAAAAATCTTGAAAGCAACTGTGCTAAGTAACAATTTCCTAAGGTTTCTAAGTACTAGCAATAAAGCTACTCACCTTAAGCAATTTATAAGAATTAATCTAGAAATTAAACTAAAAAATAGAAAATGAGAAGACATTTAAACAACATGCAACCCCAGATTACCAGTTCAGCAAAGGCAAACCTAGGGGACAGTGAGGTAGAACAATTCAAACATCAACCATCTGGACTCTCTGAAGTTATAAAAATGGAAGTAACAAAGCACAAAAACTCAGATCAGAAATAATTTCTCAGATAACTACAGAGATGGTAACCATAATGAAAACATGCTTAGTGACTCTAAAGCAAATACAAATTTAAAAATCTTATGAGCTTAGGAAAATGGTGGAAACTATGAATGCTCAACATAGGAAAGCAATGTAACCAATGAAACAGATTTAAACCAATATTTGGGCAATTAAAAATTCCATGCACAGCAGAATGAACTAGTATAAGGCCCAAACATCATGTATAGGAGGCAAGATTTCAGTTAGCAATCATGAAAGCAAGGTGTCTTAAAAACAGCAAGGGACCACAAGAAATCAATCCAGCAGCTACAAAATGATGCAAAGAACAATAACATAAGATTGATTGGAGTCAATGAAAAAAATCAGGAGATAGCACAAATAAATTTTTTAAAAATCTATTCAGAGAAGTAAAGGCAGAAAACTTTCCAAGCAGGGAAAAAAAACTTGATCTATAGATAAGTGAGACCTATAGAACTCCAATTAGTCATGATCCAAAACATCTACAGTCAGGCATATAATAGTCAAGATTCCAGAAATTTAACATAAGAATGAAATACTAAAAGGTGTTAGAGAAACAAAATATATAAAGTAAAGTTCATCAGAATCACAGTAGACTTCTCAACACAAATCAATCCTCAAGTCAAGGATAGCTTGCAATAAAGTTCTTTAAGCCCTAAAAGAAAAAATCCTCCAGTGAGGGCTAATGTGCTCTCCAAAACTATCATTCAAAATTGGTGGAAAAATCAGATACTTCATGACAAAGAATTCTTGAGGAAACTCATGACTACAAAAGTCAGCATCCCAAAATGTCTTGAAAGATATTCTAGAAAGAGAAAACAAGGACTATAACTCCATGAATCCCAAAAGAATGAATTCATCAGGTAAGGTAAACAGCTAAACCAAGTGGAAAATAGGGAACCAATAACAAGAAAATAACATGATAAGGATAAGTCAATACATATAGGTTATAACAATCAATGTTAATGGTCTCAATTCACCAATCAAAAGAAACACTGGCAGAGTGTATCAAGAAGCAAGATCCAACAGTATGCTGCAGAAAAGAAACACATTAATTCAAAAGGAAATTCATAGACTGAAAGTCAAAGAATGGGAAACAACATTTTTCATGGAAGGAACCAAAAAAAAGGAGTACTATTCTATTTGTAGGCAAATTGTATTTATTGCCAGGACTGATTAAGAGAAACAAAGAAGTTCACTGCATCCTTGTAAAGGAAACAATCAAAGGAGGAGAGATAACAATAATAAATATATATGCACCACATAGCAATATGCCCAACTATATAAAACAAACTTTAACAGACACGAAAAAACAAATAAATACTAATACAATTGTAAAGAGGAACCCCAATATTCTACTATCACAAATAGACAGATCAACTAGACAAAAATCAACAACAAAATATCAAAACTGAACCAAACTTTAGAACAAATGGACTTGGCAAATGTCTACAGAGTGTTCCACCCCAGAGTATCAGAATACGTATTCTTCTTAGCTGCACATGATATGTTCTCCAAATAGACACAAACCAACTCACAGAACATGTTTAAATGAATTTAAAGGAATTGAAATTATTTCATGGGTTTTATCAGACCATAGTGCAATGAAATTGGAAGCCAATGACAAAAGAAATCATAAGAACTTCAAAAACACGTAGAAATTTCATAGCATCTTCCTGAACAACCAATTGGTCATAGATGAAATTACACAAGAAATTAGACAGTTTCTACAGTTCAATTATAGTGTCAACAAAACATAGCAAAACTTCTGGGACACAATGAAAGCAATACTACAAGGGAAATTTATATTGATGAATTCCAATATCAGAAAAACAGACCAAGTTTAAACAACCTAATGTTGATCCTCAACCTTCTAGAAAAAGAAGAGCAAGTCAAGCCAAACTATGATGCAAGGAAGGTGTTATGGTTTGTGGTTGGGTTTCCTCCTAAAGCCTTCTATAGGAATAGATGGCAGGCCTTTTGAAAGTGTCTGAGTCTAGCATTTGTGATTGATTTATTGTCTAGTGCTGAGGCTGGTAGTGTGAGTGTTGCACCCATCCAGAGGTGGGTAGCCAACATGAACTATAAAGGAGGAAAAGAGATGTTCTCTTCTCTTTTTGCTCTTGTTGCCTTTGGTACTTGTCACTGCCATAATCGGCTGCCCCTGTACCGTGCCACCTTGCCTTGCAGCCAAGTGATTATGGACTAAAACCTCTACAAGCTATGAGCTAAATAAACCTTTCTCTCTATAATTTGGGGTGTTGATTATTTTGTCCCAGCAACAAAAGAAAAGTAACCAAAACAGAAGGAAATTATAAAGATCAGAGTAGAAATTAATGCAATGGAGACAAAAAATACATGTATCAATGAATTTAAGATTTGGTTCCTTGAAAAATTAAATAAAATTTACAAACCTTTAGGCAACTTTAACCAAAAAAAGGTAAAGAAAGACTCAAATTCATGCAATTAGGAATGAAAACAGAGAAATTACTATAGATACTGTAGAAATGTAGATCAATACCAACTAAAGAACATTTTTGTAACAAGAAAGAAAGCACAGGTGAAATAGATTCAGAGGTACATCTGAATCACCAAATTTGAATCAATAAAATAAAATTCTAAATAATTCAATATCAGTCAATGAAATGGAAAATGTAATTAAAAACTTTCCAACAAAGAAATGTCTCAGTAGAGTCACTGCTGAATTCTACGAGAAATTTAGAGACGATGTAATGCCATTCCTCCTCATACTCTTTATTGAAACTGAAAAGGAAGCAATATGAAGAGAGTAGCTTAAGCTGGAGATGGATCAGTTGTGCAGTACTGGAGCAAGGCTGTCCTGAGAACAAAGAGCTCCTGAGGAAAGCCACATGAACAAGTTGCTCCAGTCTAGAGAACACCAAGCCTTTATGCTTCCATGCAGGCAGGTTGCTAGACAAAGGGGTATCAGGTCACATCAACCTGCCAAAAGTACAAATAAATGCCCTTGTCATGGTTTATGTCAGTGGCCCCCAGGCCTCATGTATTTGCATTGTGCATTCGTGAGTGGTTCATTGTCTAGTGCTTGGATTGGTGGTGTCAGTGCTACACCCTCCTAGGGGTGGAGCCAGCATGTGATGTAATGGCAGGAAGAAGGTGTGTCTCTCTCTTTTGCTGGTTTCCGCCTGCTGTTTTCAGCCACCATGAACTGCGGCCCCACCATGGCATCCTGTCTTGGAGCCAACTGAGTATGGACTGAAACCTCCAAAAACTGTAAGAAATAAACCTTTCCTTTCCCAACTTTGGGCATCAGGTATTTTGTCTCAGCGATGAGTAAAAAGTAACTAAGACAGCCCTGTGGTGGTTGAGTAGTTCCTTTCCTCCCATCAGGAGGGAAGACTAGCCTGGATCCCAGATTTCTGTATCTTGTCTTTGTTTCTTCACCTTCTTACTGCCCTTCAGGGTCCTCACCCCAGGAAGTTTGAGAGCTGCACAGGCTGTAGCAGCGATATTCCCAAAGTCATTCCTGGAAGCAAGCATTACCCTAATACCAAAACCAGTGAAGGATCTATTCAAAAAAGTGTACTATAGGTCAATCTCCCTAATGACCATAGCTGCAAAAGCCTTCAGTAAGATACCAGCAAACAAAATGCAAGAAATTATCAAGAAGATTCTACATTATGACCAAGTAGAATTCATCCCAAGGATGCAGGGATATTTCAACATACACAAACCCATAAATGTAATACACTGTATTAACATAACCAAGGAAAAAAACATATGATCATCTCAACAGATGCAGAAAAAATATTAGATAAAGACCAACATCCATTCATGATTTTAAAAACCCTATAAATAATTGGAATAGGATATCTTTATCTTAATCTGATAAAAGCCACTTATGACAAAGCAACAACCAACATCACCCTAAGTGAAAAAAACTGAAAGCTTTCACTTTAGAATCAGAAACAAGATGCAGATGTCTCCTGTCACCACTCTTAGACAATGTTGTTCTAGAAACATTAGCCATAAAAATTAGACAAGTGAAAAAAATACAAGGAAAATGGATAGGATAGGAAAGAAAGACATGAAACTATCATTATTTGTGCATGACATGATACTCTACATAGAAGACTCCAAAAACTCTACCAAGAGACTTCTAGATTTAATAACCAAATTTTTCAGCACAGTTGGAAATGTCAACGCTCAAAAACCAACAGCATCCCTGTACACAAATAACAGATTCACTGAAAGAAAAATTAGAGAAGCTACACCTTTCACAATAGCATCCAAAGAAATGAAATACTTTGGAATCAATCTAATGAAGGAAGTAAAAGATTTTTCCATAGAAAACTATAGTGCTCTGAAAAAGAAGATCAAAGAACATACCAGAAAATGGAAAGATTCCTGTTGCTCTTGGGTAACAAGAATCAATACAGTGAAAATGCCCATACTCCCAAAATTGTTATGCAGATTTAATGCAATCCTGAGAAAAATTCCAACAGCATGTCTCACAGAATTTGAGAAAATAATCTTAAATTTTGCTTGACATCAGAAGAGACATAAATAGAATGTCAAAACTCTGATCAACAAAAGCAAGACAGGAGACATTGCAATACCTCACTTGAAATGATACTACAAAACTATTGTGATTAAAAATAGCACGGTATTGACAAAAAAAGACTAGAGGATCAATGGAATAGATTAGAAAATACAGAAGCAACTTCCAACACACTTAGTCACCAGACCTTTGACAAAGGAACCTAGCACCTTCACTAGAAGAGAACAAGCCTGTTTAATAAATGAAGCAGAAGGAAAACTGGCTTTCCATATGCTGAAGAATAAAACTAGACCCATGTCTTGCACTATACACTAAATTAAAATCAAAATGGATCAAAGATCTAAATATTCAAACAGAAATACTAAATATACTGGAAGAGAACAGATAGAACATTAGAAGATATTAACGTAGGCAAAGTCTTCATGAACAAAACCTCAATGCACAGGACTTATCACAAAGAATCAACAACTGGGATCTCATTTTATTAAAAAGCTTTTGCATGGCTAAAGAAACTGCTGGCAGACTTAAGAGACAACCCACAGTGTAGAATATAATTTTTTCCAGCTATACCTCAAAGAACTAATACCTAGGATATGTAAAGAACTCGAAAAATCAGTTCCGCCAAATTTAACATCCCAATCAAAAATGGACATCTGCAATGAATAGTCACTTCTCCAATGAAGAAGTAGAATGGCAAATAAATACATGAAAAAAAAATGTTTCACATCATTGGTTATTTGAGAGATGCAATTTAAAACAATGCTGAGATTTCATTCTACTCCAGAAAGAATGGTAATTATCAAGAAATCAATCAATAATGAATGCTGGTAGAGCTGTGGGGGGAAAAAAACCTCTCTGATGTTGGTGAGAGTGTAGATTGGTGAACCACTGTGGAAAGTAGTGTAGTGGTTCCTCAAAAAACTCAAGCTAGAGGTTCCATTAAACCCCACCATTCCCCTTCTGGTATTTTTCCAAAAGAAATAAGCATCACACCAGGGTAATATATGCACACCTATGTCTCCAGTGGTACAGTTTGTTATAAGCCAAATCTTGGAAACAGTCCATCAATCAATGAATGGATAGAGATGTGTGTGTGTATCTGTCTGTGATCCACACAGTGGAGTAATACGCTGCCATAAAGAAGGATAAGCTTCAGACATTTCTAACTAAATGGACACACCTTGCGCCCACACACTCAAGTGAAATAAGTGGGATGCACATATTTAAGTACCACTTGTTTTCTCAAGTATGAGAAACCAAACATGTAAATAAGGACCAAAATGTATAATGGACAGGAACTGGAAAGCAAAAGTTCAAATGAGAAGGGAAACAAGGCAGAGGGGGAGGAAGAAAAAAAGAAAGGACAAGATAAAAAAGAATAGAAGGAGAAAATGCAAACAAAGGTTTTGTAAATAAAGAGGGGAAGAGAGCTTGAAGGGATGGGAAGGGAACTGGAAGCAAAAAGAACAGCCTGGACATGTTATATACAGGTACAAATTTCCTATCATGAATGCTATCATTATGTATATCTAAAATGCACCAATAAAATAAGTTAAAATCAGAAAGGAAATATATTGTTCTATAATGGCACGCAAGTTGGTATATTGTGAGAGTTGCTCCAACACTGTTTTGGAAAATAGTCAGAGAGAGCTTCGAAGAGGAGGTGACGTCTTGAAAGAAAATAGATATTTCAGAGGCCATTAAACAACTGGGGAGAAAGGAGGTGACCCAGGCAGAAATCAGACCATAGAATTCACAAGGGTGGGCGTTTAGTCAGTCAAGTGTCCCTCCATCATTTCTCCTTAATTAAAGAGAAGTCTGGGTGGAACTGTAATCTGTCGTCTCACATGACATTTTTATCGCTCGCTTAACATTTCAAATGAAACATTTTATTGCATTTGATGTTAGTTAAACATTTAACATGTACTCTTCACACTTACAATTCGCAATGTGTTCTGACTATATTAAGCAAATATTTAAGAAACGTTTGGGCTGTTTTTCCATTTTTAAGTATTTAATCTGTAATAAACATATAGCATGTTAAAAATACATTTCATGTATAGTACGTGTTAAGTGTTAAGAATATATTTTTGAACTGCCTTATTTGAGCCTGTCAGACTTTCCATTACAACCCCCTAATTTAAGGGGATTTTAAAACAGCCATAAAAATCTCTTGATGCTGATATTTCAGGTAAAATATATCTCCATCCAAAGCACTTTTCCAGTTGTTGGTGGTTTATTTTTTTAGAATTAATATATTTAAAGAAAAAAAATGACTTTGCAAAATTGAGTATAAAAATAAACATTTTTTTCTTATAGGATTTTATAGCAGCCTCTCTATTGTCTAAATGACTCAAATATTAAAGGCATCCTATTAAAAATCATTGACCTTACCCATAAACTGAGACCAACAACAACAAAAAGAAACATGGCTGACATGAGTACTATTTTTATTAAAATTTAGAATCAAGAACATGAAGTAAGGTTGAAGCTGCTTCTCAGATAGTCCCATAAAACTTAAAAAGCATGTGATAGCACATTTAACTGCACAAGTTTTGTCTTTCATAACACAGTTTACTGATGGACTCCACACTTCTTCACCTACCTATCTTTTAAGGAATTGAGAACTCAGCAGGTTTTGCCACAGTGATCCCATCTTGCAGACAGGTAGGTAAGATAGTTTGGACCTTGAATTCCCCTTAAGGTCCATGTGCTGGGGGGATTTAGCTCAGTGGCTTAAGCGCTTGCCTGGCAAGCATGAGGTCATGAGTTCGATCCCCGGTACCAAAAAAAAGAAAAAAAAAAAAGGTCCATGTGCTGCAGGCTTGGTCACCAGACTGTGGCACCAGTGGAAAGAGGCAAAACCTCCAGCAGATAGGTTTAGTTGGAGGAAATTAGGTCGCTGCGCATGTGCTCCTGAAGAGGGTAGTAAGAGTGTGGATGCTTCCTGGACCTTTTCTTCCTCCCTGGTAGTGCTCGTCTTGCTCTACCATATCTTGCACTGTATGAACACAGAATCAAAGGCAATGGGCCAGGTGAACACTGGTCAAAAATCCTCTGAATTCATGATCTGTAGTAAAGTTTCCCTCCCGAGAGGTTGTTTGTTGCATATTTTTTTTTCAGTTATAGAAAGCTGACTAACACAGCAAGTAAAGTTTAGGAGCAGGTAAATAATACGTTCAAGTTCATACCCAGTCACTAATGATCCTGGCATTTGAACTCAGGACTCTTTATTTACTGTACATCCTTGAAACCTACAGCTCACAAGAAATCGAGCCCATGTATGACTAGTTTTTCTATCTAGTTAACCAAGTAAAAACCCTAAGTAAACAAAATCCAAGTTATTGGTATGTTTAAATGACTGAATTTTTTGTTACTTTCCATTTTTAGAACAAAGATCTTACTAAGAACTGAATGTGAGAAATTCCCCTCCTGCTGATTCAAGTCATCCTGACAAGGACCAAAAGTTCAGAGTCACCTCGACAGTACCTTGTAACATCTTTTCTAACTACATCTAAAAGTCATCTTTAAGATATATATGTCTGTTTTACCCACCTAGATGATAGGTGATTTGAAAACAAAGACTTACTTTCCCTTGTTTCTTCCTTATTTCTCTTCTTACTTGACACCAGTGACTGGTGTCATATAAAGGTTCATTAAATGGTTACCATTAAGAAGAATCAATAGAACTACACAAAGAGGACTGATGGAGTACTAGAGAAGACATCTCAGCTGGCATTGCCAGCATCACAATGTGACTTCCTTGCACCACCATTCCCACAAGTTCCCACATGTTAAAGACTTCATGGACAGACGCATTTGGGAAATGCTCCCTCCAATGGAAAGAAATGTTATCTGAGGTCCTTAAATGTGGTCCTGGCCTTCCCTGTTTCCCCTCTATGGAGCAGGCTGACTCTCAAAAGCCAGTGGCTTGCTGTTGCTGGGGGATTCCCATTCCTCCTGGTGAGGTCCAGGCTAGCTCTCTCCACTGCCATGGGAAGTGCGGTAGCATCTACTGTGTCCTGGGCACAGGCCTTTTGGCCCTCACACTAAACTCAGCTTTTAGCAATAAATGATATTTTGGCTCACATGTGTCCTTATATTTTATTTCACCATTTACTCAGAACTCAAATGAGGATGAAAAGTGCTATTTATTTTTAGTACCCCCATGAAGGCCAAGAGCAAAAAATACTTGAAGCACTCTACAGTCAATTGCTTTTCTTTCAAAGCCATCTTCCTTCCAAGTGTACCAAAAATATCCTTAGGCCTTCAGAGTAATTATATTTATGATCATTCATTTTTTCATTAGTCTAGAGCAAATATTGTGGGAACTCAAGAAAGAGGATGTTCCAAAGTCAACTTCAAGTTTGGAATTGCAAGAAAGAACCACAGATTAAAATGGCATTGGAATCAACTGAACCCTGGATACTCTCTCTAATGAGACCTCGGTAGAGGAACCACATATTATACTGTCTTAATAGACAGTCTTAAAAAGTTAGGTGGGCTGAACCTCAAATCATACCTAGAAGACTTAGCCTCAAAGGCAAGGGAAACTTCAGGACCCAAGATGAGAAAATAAAATTCAACAGAGTCATTGACAAGAGTTTGGAATGTTTGAATGTCAATTACTAATTCATACATAATGTCAAATAGTAAAAATATTCTTACCTCATTCATTGGCTCGACAAATATTTATTGACTGTCTGTTATGTCCCAAGCACTGTCGGAGACATTATTGATAGTGTAACGAGCTAAAAGCAAAAATTCCTGCCCTCACAGAGTGTGAAATCTAATGAGAAGTGATTGACAATATGAATTAAATAAATCAATCACACTGAATAGTACTGGGCTGCTGGGGGGAATGAAGCAAGCAGAAGAGTTAGGGAGCACAGGTGTGCTATGGGGTGAGGGTTCTGCGACTTGAAGTGGATGACTAGGGAAGTCTTCAAAAAAACTGCGACACTTAAGCACCTACGTGAAGGAACTGGAGACACAGAATCAGAAGCACTCTCAGTGAGGAGTGAGGAAGTATAGATTTCATGAGTAGGCGTTTGATAAACAGGAGAGGGATGTCTGAGCTCAGGCTATTATAAAAATATCAAAATCTGGGTGGCTTGAACAGCAGATTATTATTTCCTCAACACTTCTGGAGACAAAGAAGTCCAAGATCAAGGTGCCAGCAGATTTGAGACCTGTATTCCTGACAACTCACTGTGTCCACACAAGTCCTTTTCTTGATGCAAGAAACATCTCTGGTGTCTCTCCCTATGAGGGCTCATCCATGGGGTTATTGTCCACCATGATTGCCTCACCCGTTGACCTCATCTAACCTTCTCCAAAGACCTATCTCCAAATATAAACACATTGGGAACTGGGATTTCAACATATGGATTCTGGTGCACAAAATTTGTACATAGCAAGGAAATACAGCAGTTGTAACTAGAGGGACAGAGCAATCATTCAGATGAGATTGAGCACATTCAGGGTGGCATAGACAAGAGCAATCATTCAAATCATCTTGTCAAAGTCATCCTCAAAATTTGCCATTTTCACCAGCTCTTATGACCTCCTGGGAAAATTCAGCCCTAGTAAAGTCTAACTCAATCCTTTCTCTGGTTGTTGAAAAACATAGAATCATATTTACTGGATTTATTTTAACTCACATACCAAGTACTATGAAATCACATTACATTCTTTTATCATCTATTTCCTATAATCCAAAATGAATACTTCCTACTTTCCTTTTTCTACTCAAATCACTGACACCTTCTCCTCTCTCACTCTCTGGCTTCCTGATTCATTGACAAGATAAAATCCATCATAAGAAAACTGTTGCGAGCTCCCCTGCCAGCACCCACTCCTACCCAATGCCCAGTGCTTGCTGGTGTGAGTGACTGTGCACCCTCCTCTCTAAGGCAGCCTCCCCTCTAAGCTCTGGACAGGCCCACTTTCTCCAGCCTACCTGACATACCATCCCAGCTACTGTCCGTGCTCCCCCCATCCTCAGTCTTTCTTGCTTACTAGGTTATTTCCAACATCCATCATTTCTTCCACAGTCTCCCTTTATTGTTTTTCAATGGCATTTACTTCCCTCTCAAATTTTGTCTTCATGTCTTACCTCACCTTCACAGCAAATCACTTTAAAATCCATAAAAATTCTCACTGGTTCTGGGTCCTCAGTTATTATCTTGTTAGTAGTATTCATACTACCTCTTAATAATTCATACTACCTCTTAATAATTCACATACAAGTAAAATAAATTCCCTCTGCTTGTGTACATCACCGTAAGTTTTGACATAGGGCCCCAATGATAATCACTATCACAACCAAAAATTCCATCACATCTCTTTGTAACAGTCCTCTCCCCATCCCAGACCTTCAAAGTCAGTGTGCTATCTACAGACTAATCTTTTCTAGGATCTCCTCTAAGTAGAATCATATCATTTGTAGAGTTTGTCTCTCTTGTCTCCACTTCAATTCACTTTCACCTCTATTCTAAAACTGTCATTTGAGAGTGACTACAGTCTTTCCTGTGGCTTGAATGTGTTCCCAAAAGTTCACATATTGGAAGCTTAACCCCCAAAGTCATACCCTGTAATACTTGGAGGAGGCCTTTTGCAGGTAATTAGGGTTAGATAAGGTTATGAGAGCCCTATGATTGAATTAGTAACTTAGTAGGAAAAGGAAGACAGACCTAACCTTGCATGCTTGCTGGATCTTACCACCTAATTCCTTACCTCAGGTTGTGATGAAGCAAAAACACCCTCGTCAGATTCCAGGCACATGCTGGTACCATGTTCTTGAACCTCTCAGGCTCCAGAACCACAAGATAACCACTATTCTTTACAAATTATCCAGCCTCAAGTGTTTTATTATTATACACTATGACAGTTCCACGGATTATGAGAATCTCACCCCTCATCTTGCTTGTTTTTCCAGCAGCAGTGGAAACTTTCATCTTCAGGAGCTGCCCTATTTGCTGGCTTCCAGAACTCTTCATGCATGTGATACCCATCACCAAGAGATGCTCCTTGGTTTCCCTAACTGACTACTCCTTATCTTCCAAGCTTCTCCATTTAGGAAAGCACAGGACTTGTGCAAAGATTCTTTTTTCCTCTCCACTTACATTCAAACTCATAGCTTTAATTTATATTTATATCTCCATCTTAGACTGCTTCTCCAACCACAGACTAATATCCAATTCAAACACTTCCTCTCTTCCTCTCTCTCTCTCTCTCTTTCTTTCTTTCTTTCTTTCTTTCTTTTTTCTTTCTTTCTTTCTTTTTTTCTTTCTTTTGTTCTCTTCCCTCTAATGTTTCCAAAGCTGGGGTGCTGATGTTACCCCTTCCAGCTTTCAAATCTTCTTTCATAGTCTTTGTCTAAGTGCCAGTTTTCAAGCCTTGGAATCATCATTATTGACATCTCTTCTTTTTTTCCACCAGTTCCAGTTCTACAGGCTTCATCTTCAAAACATAACAATTCTTTTTTAAAAGATTTAAATATCTACTTAAAAACTGGTAAAGTTTGAATATGTGTCCTCTTGTTCATGTTGAAATCCTCTTCCCAGGATGATTTTAGGATATTGGCCCACTCATGGTCAGTTAGGTTAGGAGAGAGAAACTCCCATAAATGGGGTGTCCCAGACACTTTTCTTATCTCTTCCATTATGTAAGGGAATAGAATAAAGTATCATCTATGAACCAGAAAGCAAACACCAAATTTTTAGTTCCTTCATTTTGGACCTCTCAGCATCTAGAACTGTGTGAAATAAATTTCTGTGGTTTACAAGCTACCTGGCCCATGATATTTTGTTCCAGCAGCCTGGATAGACTGAGATATAAATCTTGTTCCTAAATCTTCAAGTACCCATTAAGTTTAATGGAATAGATTTGAACCATTCTACCCCACCCCAAGATACCCAAAGATTCTTTAAAGGTGAAAAAATAAATGAATGAAAAACATTCAAATAAAAGCAATAAAAATGATTACACAAGCAGTTAAGCATAACTCAAAAATAAATAACTGTACCTGGAGATGAAATAAGAAGCAAGCACAGCTGACCGAATTTCCAGCCAAGGAAGAGGAGTCTTGATGTGAAAAGGCTCAGCTCAGGAATGCCATTCTTCAGACAGCTCATCTCCTTCTGGGATTGTTTTTTTCACTGATTTTTGAACTTTTTGTTAGTCTTGCACTCAGAATGCTCCTGAAAGTACACTTACAGAACACGGCAACATTTTCAGGGCAAAATAAAGAATAACATTGCAGTAGTAACATTTGACCATCTCAGGAGACTGATCTACAAGATTCTAGAAGATTCTAGCCTGCATCGCTGACATAGTAAGTTTGCTTACTATGAAATAACATTCTAATTTTCCATCTAATGTTCTCTGAAGTGTTGGGGCAAGTGAGCTGTGGTGCAGTTCTTTGTCTGAAAGTGTGATGTGCAACATCATGACAGAGCATTTTTAGTTTGTTTTTATGTGGCAAGTGCATTGAACCCCCAAAATGAAGCCATAAGATGCTTTTCAAGAGTATTTGTGACCAAAAAATGTAATCTGAACAGCCACCCTGAGTGATAAGCCTCAGTGTCCAGAATCCAACCCTTTCTTGTGGCCTCCACTTCGGACAGCGTTTCCCTTCACCTGCAGTGTTGCCGCGGCCTCCAAGTGCATTGCTCCTGTCTGTTTCTCACTGGTGGCTACAGTGTATTTCTCTCTCTGCTCAGAACCCGTGCAGCACCTCCTGTCCTAGCCAGACATTCCAGCGAGCTGCAGCCCGAAAGCACCTGCTTCTGCCTTTTCTGTAATTTTTTCCAAATCTGTTCTGCTCTCTTATGTCACCTGGCCACATTGATTCTCTCCTGCATCTCCAGCCCATCAGAGGTGCACCTACCATAGGCCAGTTACATCATTCTTGCTGATACACTCATTGCCCGCACATCTGCAAGGCTCACTCCTCCATCTCCTCACAATCTTTATTCTAAAAGTGACTCCTTCACTGAGACATCCTTTGTCACGCCACATAAAATTGGGGTAACCCTTGGCCCCAGTCCTCTCCGTGTCTCCTTGCATTGTTTTCCTCCACATTTCTCACTTTATAATATTTTATTCCATCTACACATCTTATTTCTCATCCTCCCCTGCCTGCTATATTGTGAGCTCCTTAGCTTTAGTGTTTTCCTCCCTGCCATTGCATGGCAATGGTACAGAAGAATTCCCCACCTAAAGCCTCACAGCTCAGTGCACTAAACAGCAGATTATGAGCCACATCATCCCTGGGTCTTGGCCACCAACCCCTAAGTGCTCTTGTCTCACTTAGTGTACATCTCATCTCAATAACAGCTAAGCTTCCTTGACCCAATTCATATTTCTCAGTATTTACCATGTATAAACTGCCTTGTTAGATTCTGACATTTCTCTATTTTAATTTGTTTTGTGATTTCCAATGAGACAAATGTGCTCTTTAATCTACAGGATTTAACAAGCATTCATACTTCTGTTCTAAATCTATGTACATTAATTTTATTTATTTGTCCCCAAACAAATAAATAACTTTGCACATATTGATGATCATAATGCAACAACCCAGTACATTTTTAAGCTTCACTGTGCATCAGAAACACCCAGAAAGCTTATTAAAAAAGATTTCTGGGGCCCATCCACAGGATTTCTAACTCACTAGTTCTGCATGTGGAACCAAAAGTCTGAATTTCTAACACAATCTCAAGTGATGCTGATTCTGCTAGTATATGGACCACACTTTCAAGTATTGCTGTGATTATAAAACATTTTCACTTTAGCCATATCTAGAATTCTTTAAAGATAAAGCTGGGGTATCTAAGAATTAAACCTTTTGAGAATGATAGCAAAGCCGTTTGCCATAATCAAAACAAACATAGTATTTCAGATGGGGCTGACACCTTGGAAAGGTTCCTGACTCCTCCTAGCTGCCTCACGGTCTGACGCAGGTCTCAGCTCTGAGTAATCTAGCTCTGTGACCTAGAACAAGGTACAGCTACAGCTTTGCTGCCTGTAGCATGATGGCATTGAGCCACAGTGTTCTCTTACAACTGTAGCTATGGGTGTGCGCTTTCACATATATCTTAAGGTCCTTGTTGCTTTCACAAAATACAATTTTTAAATAAACGTTTGGGGCTGGGGATTTAGCTCAGTAAGCGCCTGCCTGGCAAACGTGAGGTCGTGAGTTCGATCCCCGGTACCAAAAAATAAATAAATAAATAAATAAATAAATAAACGTTCATATCAATCACTGAACAGAAGATGAGTGTTACATAAACTAACTGCATTTCCCAAGATGATTGCTTAATTTTTAGTGCTTCTCCACAGAGTCGTTATGCTCCTATTTCTTCTTAGAGCTGGACACCAGAAGAGATTTGGAATAGTCCACAAAGGGGAGCAGGGCATCTCGACTATATGTTCTTTGCTAGATCTTGCTGATCTCAGCCTTACGGAGTTCATTCATAACCCAGGTTCTGTTCTGATCTAAATTCTCTTCTACAAAGATGCCTGCCAGGTTCTCCTTGAGAGATTCACATTTCCCACTTCTGGCAAATATTCCCACCCCCATCGGTCATCTTGGAACTTGTAGACTCCTCTCGTATCACTTGGCATCTTCAAGGAAGATTGATGATGATGCTACAGAAAAGCCGTTTTCTGGCTTCAGTCAAACCTACCTTTGCACCACTGCTTTCTATTTTTGTGCATTTCAGACACTCAGTGATTCTCTTTCTAGAATTTTAAAAAGAAATTATGGCAAGCTGGATCCCTTTTCAGCTTCTTTCTCTACCTATCAGAGATATGTTCACATATTTCCCAAACTGAGTGGATCTGTGAGGAGTCAGACCTCCTGTTGCTTCAAAAGCCCACGGCAGCATCTCCATCCCCACCTCCCCACTGCCTCCCAGTGCCAGCATGGTCTTTCCATCCTGTTTGAAATAAACTTCCAAACCTGCGCTACCCTATGGCTTAGGGTAAATATAGCTCAGATACTTAGTCTTGTTTTTCTTTAGATGGAGAGAGAAGTATGGGGAATTCAAAGTAAAGAAAACAAATCTCCCTCCATGAAAAGTAGGCTGTCAAGACTGTTATCTCTCTATGTACTTAAAATAGAAATCCAACATGAAACTCAAAATTGAGCAATGAATTCTTTGTTCTAATTGGTAGCCACAATTTCCCAAAAGCAATGAATGGCATTGATTCATTGAGCAGAGGGAATTGCTAGGCAACATAGTTTATGGGGAAGGAAAAATAGCTTGTTTTAATATTTTTTGAAAATATTATCCCTGCTGCAAATAGAGGAAAGTGTACCTGAAGAGAGGGCCATGAAATCCCAGAAAGGCAGCAGTAGAAAGTGTTAATTGTGGCTAATGCCAGTAAGGAGGCCACAGAACATAAAGAAAATATAAAATCTGGAGGAGATGAAGGTAATAGATGAAGATTATGAAACCTGGAACTCAGAATAGAGTTTGTTCTCTTCTCACCAAAAGATTAAATAAAAAATCTCAAAAGATCTCTTTCACTGAAAGTGTTAAGATAGAGTATAACATGCCTAAAAACACAGTTCAGGATAGAAATACTATTCTGTAAAAAGGATTTCCTCAAGCAGACTGCTGGAGTATTTAAGCAATCACTATCGTTTGAAGATCAACAATTAAAGAACTTCCAAGATCGAAACTTCCAAGCTTAGAAAGAGCCTGAACAGTACGCAAATCCAGGTAAACTTCCACTGTCTTGTTCGAGCACAGATTGTGAGCATCCACTGCCATGCAGTGGAGAGGCAGTGTGACAAACATTTCACCATACCCAGAATGTGAATTTCACGCTAATTTCTTGTTTGTTTTCTGAGTTTATGTTCCATCTTTCAATACAAGCACAGCAGCCTTCTTGAGAGAGTCAGAGGGCATATTTCTTGATCTCATGGAGCATCAGTAATGTGAAAGTGGCATTTTCCATTTAGAACCACTAAGCTTTTCTTATCTATCTTTGGATCCTTAATACCTATCTGAATGTCCTTCTACTAAGTAAATATTGTGGAAGAAATCCCATCATTTGGAAATGTGCATAATAAATAGCCTGTTGTGTGCTAAAGGAGTAAGCTGAGAATCTGAGCATTTGAAGAAATGTTAGGAAATGTCTGGAGAAATGCAGCAAGCTCACTTGAAGGGCCCACAGATGAGGAGACAGCTGTGGCTGAGGACACAGTTGCACTGATTAACCTCAAGAAGAAAAGGAGTCCCATGGCATGGTGTGGGGGGTACACAGGGAAGCATCTGGGTACTAAAGCGGCAACGAGGCTGGACCAGCAGGGACATGAGCCTTCTCAGGGTTTCCACGGGAGGGAAGGCTGAGGCAGGCTAAGCACTCTTGGTGTTTGTTGATTTGCGTGATTTCAATGGGAACTGGAGGAAAAGGTATCTCCCTAGCTTTCTGTTCCCTAACCCAGGGGTACTAGGGCAAGTGGAGAGTGTGCCAGGCAAAGACAAAGGGGATGGTTGGCATGTGGGAACTGTATTGATTGATCTGTATCTGAAACGCATGCCCCTAAGCAAGCCCTTAGCTCTCTCTAGGAACCAGGCAACCCCAGGAGACAGAATGCCCTGTGGGTCAGCAAGGCTCACTTGCCAAAGCATGAAATTATGTGAAGTAAAAGACAGGCTTAATAGCCTCACCATTCGAACTTTTCTAAAATTCTTCTGTGCTGAAAATTTAGCTTGGGTTCTTTGGATTTATTTACCATCTCTTCTGTACTATACAATAAAATAATTAGAAGTAGGGTGACTCCACATGAAAAGTTTAAGGATTCTGTGTCCTCAGAGCTATGAAAAATGTCTTTTGGATCATAATCTAGACAATCTTTTCTGATTATTTATCTAAAACTAAAAGCAGGAAATGATTCATTTGATTTCTGCCAATCCTGGAGTGTTGCCACTTTCGGCTCAGGAAGAGCTGGCTTCCCTTGGCAGTCCTCACTCGAAGGATGATGAATGAAGTCCTATGTTTGGTGCTAGCTAAAATTTTATAGGGTCTAAAAAAGCAATTTATACATGCTTCAGGAGGTCTCTCTATTTTTTTTCTTCTTTAGATAGCTCTTACTCACAGCAGGGCACTCAGTGTACATATATCACATCCAGAATTCATTACACAGGAAGCCTGAAATTTTGCTCTGTGCATTGGTAAACACATCCTTAGCTTCTACAATCCCGATCTATGCCCAGACTCCAGAAAATAGATATTAGCTGAATTCTAAATCTTCCCAGTCGCTTTCACACCTCAGGAACCCATGATGCTCAATGCGATATTGTGAGAAAGAGGAGTAGTCAGCCTAACAAAACATTTTCTTGGTTCCAAGAGTCAATGAGAGCATTCACAACTGAAGAGGCCAGTCCCAGGCTCTTGTAAATCTCAGGGCTGGGCTGAATGGCCTTGCATGCTGGGCAGTCAACTAAGTTGTTCAGGGTCAAAGCTAACTCAAAGAACAGTGGCCTTGGGCCAAACCAACCACTTACTTTAAGTGATGAGCTCTCTAAACACTTGCAACCCACCAAGCCTCATCCATATTACATTTTTATTGAGAGCTTCTTCATTTCTTTCTCTTTTTTTAAATATCTGAGCCATGAGCTGTCATACTCAATCAAGCTTTAAGATTCTCTCTAGGTTATCTTTCTGGTCGCCATCACGATGGAGGTTTTCTTCTTCCCTTCAGGGGAAATTATGCAATAATGTGGCAAAAGGCTTATAAATAGAATCTAATAATACACATAATTATTTTAACTTATGAGAGGGTTGCTAAAAGCCCAACAAACCCATATCATTTTTCTTCTTGGTGCTCAGCCATGCTATACAAGTATCTGTAAGAAGTATGATCAAAAATACAGTGAATGCAGCTACCAAGTGCCATTCAAAAGCTTGTAAAAACATTACAGTGTGTCCTCATCCACCGTATTCACCAGATCTGGCACCATGCAACTTCTGGCAAAATCAACACTACCATGAAAGGCAGAGATTCAGAATAAATTTGGGGCACTGAGGCAGCCAGGACAGTGTAAGTGAAGACGCTCAGGAAAGGAGACTTTAAGAACTGCTTCAGAAAGAGAACAGTAGGAGTATGGCTGGTGCAAAACAGTGTGTTAGGTTTTTCAGACCTCTGAGGATCATGCATGGACTATATAATTTCAAGAAATATTTAATAGCACAATTATTTAAGTGGGATGCCATGAAGGTAAAAGAAAAATAACCTCTTAATCTGGTCACTTTACATTCAGTAACAAGTGCTGTCCGTCTGTCTTCTGTATGCCTAACACTGAGCTGGCTGCTGGAAGACTAATGAAAATTATTCCAGCGGCTTCCAAAGAATCCACAGGACACCCAGGACCATAGCAGAAGGTGATAAAGTGAGGCACTTGGGGAGCACATAGAAAGGGCACTGGACTCAAACCAAAGCAATCTAAATAAGACTTTTGAGAAGGAGGGATGCTTATACTAATCTATAAACAGAGCAAACTGTGGGGAAAGGGTAGAAAGAGGCTCAGCACTGAGAAACAGCACTCTCTGTGAGGGCACCAGATATGTTTTCAACCTAAGACTCCAGCCAGAGGTTCAGACCCACCAGTTTATTTGTTTTTGCTTCTGTGGTGCTTCATACAATGCCTGGTGTATAACTACTGTACAGCAAATATTTGTCAAATAAATAATTAAAAAGGGGACATTTCTGCCAAGTAGTTATCCAGGCTCTCTCATATAATAATGGGCATCTTGTGAGGCAGCCCACTTCACCTCCAAGCAGCTCTGGCCACAGAAAAGTCTTCCTTGTATTAAGCTAACCCAAAACCTGGTTGCAAATTTGCACAAGGGAACAGGATAAACTAATGGCAGAGTGATGGGCTGAAAAGAGAGGAATAAAGGGAGGCAGAGATGCAGAAAGTATTCAGAACAATGCACAATACCTGCACTTTCTTCTTAGCAGTTTTTAAATGAGTAAGTGTGCTCTTCACAGGTAGCTCCATAGGCTACTGAACTGGTGCATGTGTGGATGTGTGCATGTACGTGCACAAGTGTGCATGTGCCAGGCACCCTACAAGCTCCCAGTTGTACCTTATCTCCTTTGTTCCCTTTGATTTTTCTAAAGTTAGTGATCTCTGCATCATGATTGAGGAAATCAGAGAAGGTAAGGAACAAGTTGTTTCAATAGGTGAGTCAGGATCTGAGACCAGGTTTTCCCCTCTATGCCATGTGCTATTCAAAAGCTATTTTCCCCTGGAGGTTATCATTAATCTTTGGAAAAATCTGGACAGAAACCACTTCCCTACCATGCCCTGTCTCCTTCAGTGGCTGAGAGGGCCAGGTCTCTGGCACATCTCCCTCTGGCTTGTGTAACATAGCAGTTCCATGCTTTAATTCAAATGAAAGCAATGAGAGAACTTGGGTGTGACAGCAAGGTGAGCTGGAGGCCATCTGGAAAGCAGTGAAAGGGCTGTGGCTACAAGATTCCTGTTTCTTGAGGCCCCAAAGGCAACTATTACCAAAAGGAGTGAGTCAGGGCTCAGTGTTGGCCAGGTCAACTGGGCTATGTGTATAGGTTTCCAAGTAGCTACCCTGAAGCACCTCCAATTCACTTGTCCAAGATCTGACTCAACCAGAACAAGGACTGGCTGGGCAAGTGGTTCTGATATAAGACCAGGAGATTAGCAGGGTAAAGATTCTAGCCAGTGGTATTTACCCTTGTGAGTTTGGTTTATTTCACTTAAGAGAATACCATATAGTCTCCCTAATATGAGATTTGATAAGAGTATATAAGACTTTATGGTAAGCATGAGTCCCCATCTCATAGCTTCGAAGTCTTTCAAAGTTTTAAATCATCAGTTGGAATGGTGTTATCCTGTTTTGTTTGACTATATCATACTTGATGATATGAATAGCTGTTTTGAAGAAAACAAAACATTATGACAG